>CAMOHE010044214.1:0-16532 GCA_946598075.1 Artocarpus hirsutus | reverse complement strand
TCGTGCGCTGGGTTGGGGGCGGAGGGGGCTGGGCGGGGGGAGCGGGGGGGTTGGGCTGGGATACTAGGACCACACAACATATCAGATAATCAAAGGATAAAAAAACATGGACTTATTCAAATGCTAGATCACGTGACTCCAATAATATTTGTACTAGTGCTCCCTACTTGTATCAAACCTCTCTTAATCTTAGATTGCACATATTTATCATATAAGACCTTTGGTAATACAATCAGTTGATTCACAGTTTGAGATAATCTTATTTTGAGTGTTCATATATCTTCTAGAGTATACTTTCTAAGAAATATTTTGTGTAATAAAACATTCAAATAAAAAATCAAGTTCATAGGTTGTTAATCCCTTAGTTAATATTGGTGTGCAAAGGGTAGTAAACATGTTTAAGTTAAAGTTTGGTGATTGTATAAGGTGCGGTGACCCTCGGGTGGTGAAGTCATTGTTTGTACTTGGAGAGGTATATAATGCCAAAAAGACAATCAAGATATAATATAAGAGATCAAGCTGTGATTTTCTTAGCGATAGTGTGTGTAGCTGCTGGGATTAGTGCTTATGAATTCATTCGTGATGTTATAAGAAATAAAGTATTTTATTTCACTAATGAGTAATGCATACTTAAATACATGTGAATGTATATATTTGCAAATATCATAACGGATCCCATACTTATTCAAAGTTCTTAGCTATTTATAATTAGTACTCTTGTATCGATATAACTTTAAAGGACTCAATAGAAAATAAAGGTTCACAATTAGCAAATAAATCTAGGCACTTTGTCTTTAATAAGATCGTGGCATTGACTATTTACAAATTGATGAAAATGGTCTTATTTGATTGGTCTCAAGTATTCTATTGATATATAAGGATAATTTATTAATTTTACCAGTTTTGCTTTCTTCCTTCCCTTCACTTCCATCCCTACCAAATATGGCATTAGTATTTGAGTAGCAAAATCACTCTTTAGTGGTGCTAAATTATAAATGTGCAATGTTGGTAAAAAAAAAAAAAAAATTGCACCAATTATGTGACATGTGCCAAAATTTGACATTTATAGGATGTTTGGGAGAAGAGTTCGAACTTTAAAATTTGAACTACACATTGAAGGATATGAAAGCTTTATACTATAGTATATTTTTACGTTACACTGTGAGAGCTTTACACTGAAGAATATGAGAGTTTTACATTGTAGCATATTTTTACTTTATACGATGAAAGCGTTACACTATTTGTGGTTTAAATTGTAGAGTTCAAATTGCTCACCCAAACATCCTATTAATTTCTCTTAGTTGATATATTTACTTTTTGATTTAATCATTAATAATATTAAAATTTTCAAGTTGTTTTCAAAATTAAAAGCTTACCTTTACAACTTCCAAAACTTATAAAGATTATGCCAAAACGTACACTTAAAATAATACTATGTACATGAACACAAATAAAAATAATATATAAATATTTTCATACTTTTGAATATTAAATATAATATTAGCATTAATATTTATATTAAAAATAATCCTATTATAGATTAGTCAGTCATTCTTAAGCAATTTAGCATACACTAGATATTTGTTATGCACAATGGATATCATAGGTATATAGCCATTCCAATCAAAGGATCACGATTGTCCACTAAAAAAGTAATGTGATATGGTTCATCGACTCGAACCAGAAAAGTTTGATTTTAAGTAAGTCATTTTACAATATTTTCTTTCATAGAATTTAAGTTGTTATAGTGTTTTTTTTGTTTAAACTAGTAATTTGAATCCATGGTTCAAACATCACATAAATTCATAAGTGATATTTTTTGTTACTTGTTGCGCCATATAATTTCCTAGGTAATTCTTGATGATGAAAAAAATAAACTAAATTCGGTTGCTTCTATTATTTTATAACAAATATGATGTTGCAAATATTTACTTTTAACTAAAACTACATAATAAATCCAATCTCTCGTTCATGCACGATGAATAAACACAAGTGTAAACTATAGTGGCACTAGATCTGTACTCGAAAAAATAAGCCAATTATAGCTGATAAAACACAAACTTGATAAACTTCATATGTTCTGAAAAGCAAATTTAAGAGCAATTAGATCAAACCTGGCCCTCCTTTCCTTTTTCTTCTTATGATCTTTTTATAACATATTATTTTCTCTTACGTCCTCTGGTTCTTGGCCGCAAAACGAAGAATCAAGTAAAACAAAACCCCATTGAAAACAGCCCAACCCAACATTATGGCCACATTTTCCCACTTCTTATTCGACCCAATATCGCTATTAATCCTCAGACTCGCCAATATCCCTTGTCCGGTCACGGCCGAACCATCAAGATTATGCCCAAACACTTCACTCGTCTAGTGCTGATTCATCAAAAGCCCTTCGTAGGGATATGTCATGGTTGAGATCTTGTTCATCCACTTCCAATCACTACAAGAAAAACTACATTTAACGACATATTATTTACAATATGTAGTTTTTGAATGTCGTTGAAAAGTATATACAACGACATCTCCAACAAAGATGTCATTAACGACATTTGAAACAATAATTAACTACATCTATATAGACGCCCTATTGAAGGTCTCCTTTTAATTACAATAGTTTAGTGTCGTTAAATTATTTAACGACAAATAGGAGATGTAGTCAAAACCTTGGAGATTCCACAACACCCCTTATAGACGACATCTTTACCAATGTCGTCTATAAGATGTGTCGTAAAATCTCTAAGGCTTTGACAACATCTCTAACTTGTCGTTAAATAATTTAACGACACCAACTATTGTCATTAAAAGGAGATCTTCAATACGGCGTCTATATAGATGTAGTTAATTATTGTTTCAAATGTCGTTAATGACATCTTTGTTGGAGATGTCGTTGTATATACTTTTTAACGACATTCAAAAACTACATATTGTAAATAATATGTTATTAAATGTAATTTTTCTTGTAGTGAATACGGAGGAATATCATGAGAATTCAAGAAGAATCCACAGAACAAGAAGAACAAAGCTGTGAAGGCGATAACTGCAGCGTATCCGAGGATCTAATTCGGCACGACGGAGCTGACAAAGATGACGAAAGAGTTGGTCGAAAGGAGAGAGGCGTAGAGGACTATGAAGAAGTAGGGGAAAGAGCCTTGGAGGCCTAAAGACCACCAGGTGACGAGGGCGTAGACGACTCCTTGGAGAGCAAGAAAAGGGAGGTAAGTGATGAAGCCGGCAATGGTGTAAGAGGAGGCACGGTAGGTGTTGAAGGAGGTCTCGCGGAGGAAGATGAAGCACTCCTGAATGAAGGCGGGGACGGCATCATTGGACAAGAAGAAGAAGACGCATGCAATGAAGATGAAGAAGCTGAGGCGGGTGGTGATGCCTTGGAGGCTGATTGGAGGGTTAGGGAACATGGTGGCCGTCATGAACCCCATGAAGGCGAGGAGAGGAAGAGCTCCGGCATGCGCCGGGTGTTGTTGAAGTTGCGGCGAATGAGGATCAGCGTCTCCGGGAGAAAGGAGTTGGCGAATTTCGGGCCTTGGTCGGCGAAGTGGGCTTGGTCGAGCATGCCCTTCTCGTTCACGGTATAGTCGCTGGTGTGGGATGTTGGTGTGTTGGGGTGTATCTCGCTTGACTGGGCGCAGTAGTAGCCTGGAGATGAGCTGTGGAGAGATAAAATATCATGAGCAATGTGCGTAAGTAAAAAAGTTTGGTGCTAAATTGAATTCGTGACGATAATATAATTGATGAAAGAAAGTTGTAGAATTCTTTGGTGGAGTCAAATAGACATAAGTTTTAAACCTTGTAGAATCACCAATGTACTAAAATTGGTTGAATTCACATTACTTTGTTGAGTCATAATATTTCTTTATAACAAGAGTATTAATTAGTATATAATCCAACAATATTTTTCTTCATAGAAAATGAATACATTTCCTCATGAAATGAAAAAAAGCAGCATATTATTGAATTCTTTAAAGATAAAGTGTTTATATTATCATATATGGTCTGGAAATTTTCATTACCTCGCAAAATTATTAGCATAAATCGCGTGATTTATGTAGGATTCATTTTTGCCTTTAGAAGAGGGAAGAAAATTCGAAGACCTTTTTTTCTTTTTTTTTTGGCATTCATGCTTGATATATTTATCTTTTTTTAAAAAAATTTGGAGATTTTCATGACATTTCTGTGAACAGTTTAATTACACAAATTGTTGAATTTTTTACCTCATGGGTTTACGCACTTTTGATTGATATTCATTCCTTGGTCCAGGTGGAGTAAGCTTCTGCACCACGCCACTGTGGCTAGCACTCCACGATGACGTCGATGCTGCATTATGAGGGCTTCTCAATATATGATCAAAACCTTCATCAATGCCACTGCTGTCTCGACCGAGTCCCCTGCGAGGTGCCGTCCGAGTAGGCGTCGGTGTCCCGACCACCTTTGAAACAAACAAGACATCCCCGTCAACTAACTTAGGGGGCTTCATGCTGGTGCGGCAAACTCGGCGATAGCCTTGACTCCAATCTTAGACTGATCGTATTCCTGAATGATGTCAATGAGGTATTTGATGGAATTCTCTCCAGTTGGGACTTTTCGGCCGATCTTGCCAAGGTATCTGGTGACGTCTTTTGGGGATCCCTGGTACATTAGGTGGCCGCACTATAAGAAAAACTATATTTAACGACGTATTATTTACGACGTATAGTTTTTAAATGTTGTTGAAAAGTATAAACAACGACATTTTCAACAAAGATGTCATTAACGACATTTGAAATAATAATTAACGACATCTAATAGATGTCGTATTAAAGGTCTCCTTTTAACGACAATAGTTTAATGTCGTTAAATAATTTAACGATACTAAACTATTGTCGTTAAAATGAGACTTTTAATATAGCATCTATATAGATGTCGTTGATTATTATTTCAAATGTTATTAACAACATGTTTGTTCGAGATGTTGTATGTACTTTTCAATGACATTCAAAAGCTACATGTCGTAAATAATATGTCGCTAAATGTAGTTTTTCTTGTAGTGCCGTGGGCAAGGATTATGAGGTGGTCGAGGAGGAGGAGGATCCAAGACGAGGGTTGGTGGATGGTGAGAATCACGGTGCTTCCGGATCGAGCAATGTCGTGGACCTTCTCAATCATGCTGTGAGCATTGGTGGAGTCCAGGCCAAATGTTGGCTCGTCGAGGAAGAGGTGGGAGGGCCCATGGATGATGTCGACGCCAATCGAGCCACCGGAGACTCCCCGGGTCCCTCATCGCCTATGTAGGTGTTTCTTGCTGACTACATGAATGAACATCAGGATGAGTTAAAAGTTAAGCCCCAAGTAAAATAGCCTAAAATGATTGTATGTTGGGGGGGTGGGGGTGGGTGGTGGTAGTGGTGTGTGGGTGGGGTGGGGTTTGGAATACTAGTTCAAATTGTTTGTTGTAAATTCTTATGTTATTACTAATATTACTATCAATTGCGGATCATAACATAACAGTTTTCAACTAATCAGAAGCGTCATATGTATTTGTGTAATTACGCTATATTTGTGATTTTTTTGTTATTACTAATATTTCTATCAATTGCGGATCATAACATAACAGTTTTCAACTAATCAGAAGCGTCATATGTATTTGTGTAATTACGCTATATTTGTGATTTTTTTCTTTTTGGTTGCAAATTGTTCAAAACTATTAATGCTACCGTTGGAAGCATGGCCTAAATGTAGATCCACACTCACGTTAAAGTAAGTCATAGATTCAAGTCCCACACTTCAAATTTAATAAATGAAAAATTAAAAAAAAATTAGGAGTGTTATATTGTGGGTATAAAAGAATATACTTTAATTATTACAAGGACTCAATTTTTAATTATCACATGCGTTGAATTATTATAGTTATTTTGTTTGAAAATATTATTATGCTAGAATTATATCTTCTATAGATTTTTGGGATTTATGCAAATTTGACCCCTTTTTATACTCTTTTTAAGAACTAATCCTGTTTTTTTTTAATTAAGAAAAAAGCCGTTCAAATAAAAAATTTTCACCAAATAAGATCAAAAAGACAAAAACACCCTTAAAGACAATCTTTCTTTTTCTGAAACTCTAGCAACGCCTCCCTCCCTCACCACAGCAAAACGTTTCCCATTCAGCCCCTCTCTCTTCTCCCTTTAGTGTCGGAGAAGGCGATGCAACGATCATCAGCATCTTGAGGCTCCTTGACGTCATTGCTGTCTCAACCAGCTTAGCCGATGTCAAATTGGTGGCTTTATTGTTGAGTTCGACATCCTCCTCAGAAAGATCGAAGATCGTCGTCGTCGTGCAATCGTTACTGGCTTCATCATCGCAAGCTGCCATGAGACATTTCTTGCCCCGGCCCAAAAACTCCGGCAAAGACGCTCTTCTTCCTCAACTCCTGTGCAGATCGGACAAAATTGGCAGAACAAAAGTCTCTAATGCAGATCGGCCATCTGCTTAATTTTGAAATACTTGGGACAAAAATTTTGTGTTGTGTTATGAATCTGCCACCCAACCTAAATTCCTCTAGATGTTCTTTCCTACTATGGGAGAGAATTCTATCGATCTGATTACCAATACCATTCACATTTTATTATTATTATTATTATCATTATCATCATCATTATTATTATTATTATTATTATTATTATTATTATTATTATTACAGAAGTCATGGTTATAGATGACTTTTAAATAAACGTTATATTAAAAACTAATGATACGTATTATCTATGAAATTAGATCAAAATCACTTACGGACAATCCAAGTTGTTCGATGAGCTTCTCAACTCTCAGTTTCTTGTCAGCAGTGGAAATCGGTCCAAGTCGAAAATCAGCAGCAAACATCAAAGTCTCATAAACAGTAAGCATGGGAAACAGCCCATCGTCCTGCATTATATAGGCAGAAGTCCTTTTGATCAAGCTAGGGTTCATCACCATGCCATCCAACGACACTCTTCCCATGAGACTCCCGCGGGCGATTCTAGCCCGCCGGTGAAATTAACGGGCTTTACCACGTCGATCGCCACGTTACTCCAATGATCACCATTAATATGAGCCATATTGAGAGAGACTCAAGGGTTTTTTTCTTTTATTTTTGTGAGAGACTTTGTTATATTTAGGCCTCCCACGTTTAGCATATGGCACTTGAGAGGGAATTAAAAAGAGGGAAACATCAATGTTGTGAAAAAAAAGAAGTGATTATAGCTGGATTTGTGTGGTTTTAAATTGAGGAGGTGGTTCCAAAGTGTGTAAGAGAGTGTTTCTATTGAAGAATATTCCGATGAATGACGTTTTAATCGAACAAGAAGTTGATGACTTTTCTTGTTTTCTTCATCAAGTGGTTTTGGCTCAAGTGTTTTGTGTTTTTAGCGAGGAAGTTTCAGTTGCCTTTTAATAAATTATTTGTTTTATGTACGTTATATATCTTTGGTGTACGTAATAAAGGATTTTGATAGCATGCGCGGGTGGATTTATCCCCCTCTGTGGCAGTTTATTAGCAAACTAGGGTTGCGTTGATTAATACTTTATGGTCCCACTTGGCGGGCTAATTATCGCGTGTAAATGAGACTGTCATCGTTGTTGCACCTAAAGTTGCATGCAAAAAGCATTGAATTGACTGGGCATTTTTGTAATTACGTTTTGAGTCGGGGTTCTTTAGTTTAAAGAATTTGTACGGAAAGAAATAGACAAACGATGACTCAACTTTTTAATGATAAAACGAGCACTGCTTATTTGGCGATGTAACTTTACCGCCTTTGATAAGCAATAGTTGGCCACATGCTATGTCTGTGGAGTCATTTTGTAGACTATTAGTGTGTTAAGGTTTATAGGGTGTTTGGCTAGAGGTGAGAATCATTAATAGGAATCGTTTTTATTATAACATATAAAAATTTTATGCTGTAGTAACTTTTTTTTTTACTGTAGCATATGAGAGCTTTATACTATTCATAACTAATTTTGTGTTGTAAACCACCCTTAGCCAAATACCCTCTTAATGACCATATATTTATTTTTAACTTATTAAATAATAAAAAGATATTTATTAGTTGTTACTTAATACACAATCAACACAAACATCTTTCTAATAGGACCCTGTGGGAAAAAGTGAAATAGAAGCACATCTGAAAAAATATATATTAATAGGACCCTGTGGGAAAAACTATTTAAAGGAGCATATTCAAAAAAAAAAAAAAAAAAGCATGGCACTATAGAGGATCCTTGACAAAATCAAAATCAAAAAGCCAAAAAAAAAGTACGGGCACATATTAAACAACTTATGTTAACAGAAGTAAAGAAAGGAAGAACAAATCATAGAGAATGCATTTATTAGGAAAAATTTTAAAAAGATGGCATGAAAAACCTTTAAAAGAAAACACATTTTTTTTTAATTTAGGGGTAGAAGATTCGAGCTTTTCACTTTTTGGTATATTAGGGTATAATTTTACTGTTAGACTACAGCTGTAATCACAAAAGAAAACATATTTTAGAGAAAAAATTGTTGTAGAATTAGAAATTCCAGCAACATAATAGGAGCATGGAGTGCATAAAAGGCATGTACTTGCTATCATCTTCATTCAGCGACTTGTTGCACTGTCTTGCATGCTGTATTTGTTGTTGGCTTGTTGACTGCGTAGTTTTGGATGCGTGAATTGTTGGGGTTGAATTAGTATTTATACCCTTATCCTTCCAAATTTTTGGGAACATGTATGCTTATTGGTTACGACTATATCTTCCTCTTTGAAGTTCGAAATTGAGATCCCTATCGCCTTGCTCTCTCTGTTTGGCAGACGGCTTACAATGCCTTTATTTACTATGATGATTGGACCTCATAAGATATGTGGTTGAACACTTAAAAGTATTTGTTCCACTTGCATTGTTATGATCCCGTGGAGCTTGGTCCATACTTGTGAGTAGAGTTTCGAATTTAGAAGTCAATCTTAATAGCTCCATCTTTGTCTCCGTGTAGAACTTCGAAACTTTAGTGGTGTAGTACGATAATTTGTTGAAATCTGATGATAAGGACTCATATCAAACCATCTGCACCACCTTCTCAGCAAATCCATAAAAGGCGCCCTTTCACGATGACTGACCACAGACATGGAAAATAACGTGGTTTCCAGCCATCTTTACTGTTTATCTACTCTGACCACAACACTAGATACATTATTTTACAAAAAAAGTTTGTTACTTTTTTATTTAATGAAATTTCATTTTACCAATAAAACCAAATGGGTAGATACGCCCACAAAAACAAAAAAAAAACAAAAGCTATTTAAGAGAGAGGCATCCACTGCCATTATTAACTAAAACATAAACGGGTAAGGAATTACTAGCAATTTCATAGGCTCTTTAGCAGAATTAGTTCAAACCAATAGTTTTACTATAAGAAAAGAAGGCTTTAGCGATGACACATTCGGACCTTTAGCAATGACAAGTTGTCGCTAAATGCTTAGAATGACTTTAAATGTTGAGCCGAAGAATAACTGCGGCGTATTCGAGGATGTAATTTGCCATGCCGAACCACTCCTAGAGTCACTTTACTCTCCCATCGCCGTCCACACCTTCTCTTAGCCCGTCATCTCCCTCTCTCCCTCTCGGCCCTCTCTCTTTCCCTCCTTCTCAGCCGACCCGTTGTCGGCGCCTCCTTTGGAGTCCCTGCCAGCTCTACTTGTGCCGGCGCCATCCCACTGCTGCCTCGTTCCACACACAACCCTTTTTTACGGTGTGTAAATATAAGTGTTTTTAGTCTCTGAAATTGTATTAACGGGTGTTTGGCAAAGTGGTGGGAACTGCGGTTCCCACCACAAACTTAGTTATGAACAGTATACAGCTCTCACATGCTATAGTAAAAAAAAATAAATAAAAAAAAATTGTTACAGTGTAAAGCTCTTACATACTACAGTAAAAGTGGTTCTCACCATTGGTTCCCATCACCTTCCAAACACCCCCTTAATAATTGTGTAATTGTGTGATTGTGTAATTTGATATTTGATTATATGTTAAGTGATATTTGGTTATTTTCTAAGAAAAAAATTGGTATTTGATTATGCGTTATTGGATTTTGTTATCATATGAAATTGTGTTGGTATGGATAATTGAGAGCGTGATTATGGGATTTTGTGACTTTATAATATGTAACATGTGATTTTGTGTAATATGTGATTTGTGATGTTGTGATTTTTGTTATATAATTTATGTAATGTGATTTTGTGATTTGTTAATGTTTGTTATGAGATTTGGTGATTTTGCTAGTTTTTTTTTGTTTGGTTTAATTTATTTATGTTAATGTTAATTAGCATTTTTAATACTTAAAGATCTTAAGATTAATAATATTAATTAATTAGTAATCTAAATAATCAAAATCAAGTAACTAAAAAAACTTAATTAATTAAGTAATAACCATCTTAATTTATTAATAATTTTAATAATCAAATTAAGTAATTAATAATCTTAATTATCAAAATTAAGTAATCTTACCAAATTAAGTTATAATTTATAAGTAACAATAATCTTAAGTAATCTTATTATTCTTAATAATAAAAATTATGTAATTAATAATCTTAATTTTAATCTTGACACATTAAGTAAAAATTAGTAGTAATTAATTAGTTAACTGGTTAATAATTATTAATTTATTTAAACAAAAAATATTCTTGATTAGAAGTTAATAATTAATAATTCATAATTAGTATTTGGTGAGTATAAAAATAAAAAATAATAATTAAATATTAGGTGATTGTTTTATAATTACAAATTTATTATAAGAAAAAAATAATAATTTATGCATTAAATTATCATGTAATAATCAAAAATATTAAAAGAAAAGAATTATTGTTTAATATTTAATAAATGAAAATTAATAGATAATGAATATAAATAATTACATATAACTGAATGTAACTTATAAGATAGTGCCAATATATGCAACAACATGTTTGTGTTGATATTCAGGAATTAGGCGGCAAGCATACAATTAAGCTTATAGTAACAGTCACTAAGAATCGTGCATGAGTACGAGTTTGTTGCATATCATATATTGTATTTCATTGTTAAGATAATCTTAAACCCGTTCGAGAATCAGTGAGTGGCTCACTTGCAAGTAAATTATAGTAATCTTTTTAAATAAAATCTTATCTTATAATATTTTATTTGTTAATTAATAATGTTTTCCTCACTTTTAATTATAGGACAAATGGTTCAAGGAGACAAACCTAAGCGATGTAGGCCGCAGCCTCCTTTTCAGCCCCTGCCATTAATGAGGTTGCCATACTTGCAGATGTGTTGGAGATGCGCAGGGGTCGCCAAACTAGAATGGGACCTCAACTGAGTCAGAAGGAGTCGAGTTGTAATTTCACATCCTCTAATTCACAGTTCGAACACACCCAGTTTCCTTCAAAGATTCAAAACTAGCTCACACAATTGTGTACCAGCAATGTAGAGCTAGTTACCTAACTGAGGCAAACAAACCCCAGAATGTTGTCAACATGCCTCCACCTTGAGGTCTATAGTCTATCCTGTTGACGAAGAAGAGGAAGCGGAAGAAAATTAAACTTAGATGATTAGAAATTTTGTATATTATTAGACTTGTGCATCTATTATTTTCTTTTTATTTGTTATTAGACTATATGGTTTGTCTTTATTTTATTTTATGCGGTATACATTACACTTTGTGTCATAATATTAAGCATTTTCACATTTCATTTATATTTCAATTATTTCTAAATTTTTACAAAATTAAAAAATATTTAAAAACAAATCAAATAAAAATAAAATTAAAATATTTATTTAATTGCAATAAAATATAATTTTTTAATTTTTTTAAAAAATTTATTTATTTAATTGTAATTTAATATATTTTTTAATAAAAAAACCTATTAGCGACAACATTTGTTGTCGCTAAAAACTAACATAAAAACTCAAGTAGTCGCTAATAGTCATTGGAATTTAAAAAAATTCAAAAATTTAAAAACTTTTAACAATGACAATTTTCAAAAAATCGTCACTAAAACTTGATGATGACATCATCAAGATTCGATTAGTGGCCTCTAGAATTAGCGATGACATGTGTCTTGTCGTCGTTAAATACTTTTTAGTGACTAACTCATAGCGATGATATAAAAAAACTATTATCGACGACTTGACTCACCACTAAAAGCAAAGTTTCTTATATATTTGAACTAATTTTAGTTAAAATCATTATATCATGTAAGAGTTGTGCCCATTAGCTAACCTTTTTCTTGATATTGTAGCATGTGAGAGCTTTACCATATAGAACCAAAAGTTTTGGTTAAAACTACAAATGCTTAACATACTATAAGTTTAAAGATATTTTTATGATCAAACTAGAATCGGTTGTTTAAGCCGAACAAGGATTGAATAAAAAACTGAAAATTTATATTTTGAGGGTTTTAATTCCAAAAATTAACACCAAAAATTTATAAAAGGAATTCGATATAGAAAGAAATTAATAAAAAAAAACCCTTGTCAGAATTCTTCTTCTCGTAAAACTCATGCCAAAATCCACTCTACAGTCACAGATATGAGAAGGTTTTTAACTAAAAAAAAAAACTAAAAAACAAAACAAAACTTCATCATCTCATTCACTTTACAAAAACCCGAAAGAGCTGTTTTATTCAGACCGAGGGGGTTGGCTCTAGCCCAACCAGGTTAAAAAAGAGTTTTTCAACCTAAAAGGCCACAATCCATTAAAAAAAGAAAGAGATATTTATGTTTTACGCCACACTTTTTTAGTATGGATTGATTTGTGTCACATTCAAGAAAAATTTCTAATTAAATGTCACAAATAAAGATGGCAATTAATTAAAAAGACTAATGAATTCTTAGCGGTAATCAAAAACTATTTATTTTCATAGAATCCAATTTGAGCTTTAAGAATATATTTGGTATTATAAATTATAGTATGACGATAGAACGTGGCATTTTTTGTAATTATTTTTTAGTTGTGTAAATCAACTTAAACTTTATTTTTGTAGCATATGTATAGAAAGAGCAAAACCCATTTTAACGTTAAAAGCCTAGAAAATTTTAAAACCTTGTGCAACAAATTTACCTCACTCTTTTTTTGTTTCTTTTTTATTTGTCTCATATTTGCCTAACACCGTCATTTTGTAGGGAAGCAAAGAGAACCACAGACAGGAAAGGAGGAGGAAGACAGAAAGGAAGACCTAATTCAGTGCCAAGTATAAAACCATGTCAGACAAGAAAATAATGGGTCCCACATTTCTCAATGCCTTGTTTAAAGAAGCTCCATCACAAGCATCCAAAGCCACATGTTGCTTTTTATCACAATTAACCAGGTTTTTTTCCAGCCGGTTTTTAACACACATCACTGCCCTGTTTACGATCTTGTACGTTAAATTAAATCTCAACAGCTGAAACAAAATGGAAGTACAATCTACCCGGGTGGAATGTAGCACTTCATATGTACGCGTGTGTGTGTGTGTGTGTGTGTATATATATATATATATATATTTTCATTGGATCAATGGTCCTTGGAGACTCATCAGATTATCAAGTGGAGCGTCTAATATGAAGAAATTAAGCTAATGTATGGAATTAATGGAACAAGATTGCTTATTTGAGCCTTTTTGTGGACAATTTAAAGCTGGATAGGATTAGCATTTGTCTGGTTCAGTGGCTCTGCATATCGTGATATAAGACAGGCTTGGAAATAGAGAGCCCATATTTTAATTTGGGACAAATTAAATATCTAAATCATGATTTATGGTCCTTTTAATTCTCTTAACTGAAGATATATTCTATTATAATCTTTTGTATTTGAATTTCTATATATTCTTTTGAAATCCGGATCGCTGAGAATATTAATGGTGTCCTTTTCAGTGTAGTTTTCAAAGTATGGATCGAGTACATTGCTTATTAACGAGGGGAATATACATTTACAGAATTCTACATATTTTGACTTATATATAAATAGATCCTACAGTAAACTTTAGACCATAATCTCTATCATATTTTGGTTAATTTACCTAATTTTTTTTATTCTCAATTTTATTTAACAATCTTCTGCCACAGAAATTCCCTGCACACAAAATATTGGCCTAAACTCTTTTAAGTGCCCACAAGTTCATCTGCAATTATTAACGGAGTCACTTTGTGGCGTCTAATTACAAGCAATAATATTACTTCCTCCTGAAAGCCCTTATAATCAATTTCCTCCAGTCAGAGGTCTCTCTCTAAAATTTATATTAAAGCAGTCGAAATATAAATGAAGTCTCTATGCATCTAGTTATTGAAGTGATTGAAGGAGTCAAAAGTTTACCCGATTTCTTTCTCTCTCCTGCTACACACCAACCACAGGGTGTCTATCCTGACTGTGGTCTGCATCCATCACTAGGGAATTCAAATCCTAGCAATTACAGTATAGGTTTTATTATATTCCACATCACTAATAATTCCAATTCAAAAAAATCCAATTTAAATTAAAATAATATTAATTCAATAACATTATTTTAATCCAATAATTATATAATTAAAATGATTATGAACATTTATCATTTATTCAAATTCAACTAGGATTTTAATTAATTATTTATACACCATTTTAAATAATTATTTAGTTAAATCTCAATTACCAATTTGAACCATTATTTTTCTAAAAGTAGTTAAATAATTAATTCATGTGAAAGCTGCAACATCCCCTAACTAGCTTAATTTTCAACTAAACTTAGATGAAAAATATCACTTCATTATGCATTTTAATAATTTCTTCCAATCGAAAAGAAATATAAAGGAATGCAGAAAGTCATTAGATTAGATACTAGCATGAATATTCACAAACACCTGTTCGAGTTTAAGATTTAAAAACTAAGAAGAACTATTATTTACAATCACGTTAGAGCCAAAGAAATATAGTGAAGCCTATCAAAAGACCAAAAAGATTAAATTTTTCCTTGCAACCCTCTTAATCTAGTATGTACATGGCCTTCATGTCATAAGTTTTTAAAAGAGGTTCAACCTGCCCTTATGTTGTTCCAACTTTACCATCATCAACACCTATATCATACAAACTGTGTGAGCTAAAAGTCTAGTAACTAGAACATAAATAATTACCAATCAACCTAAAATTTGGTTTACTATTTAACATAAATTTATACAACTTAAAATGAAAACAAAACTATAAATACCTTAAACATTCCTTAAACATTCAATTCCTTTGCTTTCAAGTATGGCTAAACATATTAATTCTTGTCAAGGGACCCCAAACATTGGTTTCAATCATGTCCCTCTTGAGACCCATCCGTGGATAGCATTCAATCCTAATGACACAATACACTGTATATTCCCATTAATAGAAAAAAGCAAGTCATATCTACATTTAACAAATCTTAAAGGCATTAGAAATAAACCATGAAACATTTTTACACACAATGCTTTACTATCACTTTTCAAACTTCATAAACTTCTCAAGTACGTAGGCTTTTCATACATTTTCTTTATAGAACATAAAGTTGTGCAAAATAAGAAAAATATATATCATACTTTTGAATTTTTACAACACCATAAGTAGAATTCCTACTAACTTCTCTCGAAAGTTGAACTATGGTAGAAGAGTTGAGTTCACCTTTTTGAGAGGGCCCAGTTGTGCTTGCCCTAAAATCCCCTTTCAAAACTATATTATATTTTTTTTACTCATAATGTCATATCCTACTAGTTTGGTATAATCCATAGTATGTAACTAGTAAATAATAACATCTCCAAAAAACATCTAATAATCAAAATCAACACAAAATATCAACCATCATAATAGAAGATTTTGACTATTTAGGATCTTGTGAAATAGATTTTATGCACAACCAAAGCTATTGCATAATGGCTGTCTATTAAAAATTCCAGCAGCAAGACCCTAACTTTGAAAATTCACCAAAATTTCGTTTTAAGGAAACCATAACTGAAATTTTGTAGAAAGCGAGGTTGGTATGTGCACTATAACCCCACAAAATTTCAGCACCAAGTTCAATGTATAAATAGAGATATAAATTTCTTAATCTCTACTGCTGCTACTAAATTTCGGAAATTTCAATTAGGCATTTTTATAAATTTCTTGTATGCGACTCAAAAATATGCATAAAAACAATGCAAACTTCATTCCAATCTGGACTTGATTAAATCAAACATTTCTATATCATAAAAATTCCAAAAAAACCAGCTCATAACATAAATTTCTTCATTCCTCTAAAAAATGATTATATCCAAGAGTACAATCATGTCTCAAAATTTACTAAGCAAAACCATAACTAAAAGCACCATATTTCAAGCTTCAAACAAGTTAAAATTTCACTAAAAACATCAATTTAAAATTATTTTATATATATTATAAAATTCGGAGTCCAAATTTGTTGAAAAACTTTACTTTGGGTCCAAAAATAGCTTGTAAAAACATGGGGTTTTGTGGGAGTCCGAGATTGAGATTTAAAAGGTAGCTTGTTCTTGCATTCTTTTATGATTTTAGAGGGCTGAAAGACTGCATT
>CAMOHE010044213.1:0-68264 GCA_946598075.1 Artocarpus hirsutus | reverse complement strand
AACGGGAAAAACTTATCCATTAATTCAAATAAATGAAAAGTCAAATGTTTTATTACCAAAATTAAAGAAATCAATCCATAAATATGCTATTTAATCAGAATAAAACGTCCATAATTAAATTCCATCTTATCATAATTTTGTAAAATTTCTGCTGACTACTTGTCAGCTGTCATCGACCTGCCGATCTCAGGAGTTCGGCCTGCCGATCTCAGAAGTCCGGCCTACCGATGATATACCATCGGCTTGCCGTTCAGAGAACATCATTTCTGCCTGCCGAACTTAATAGTCCGGCCTGCCGAACTGCCTTAACACTCAAAATTCATTCATAACATATAATTGTCCATAAAAATATAATTAAACACATAACATTAATGACATGAACATTTGAGGATATCAATTCCACGCGAGCGTCACCTGTCATAACACTTAAAATAAAATGGTTAGCACTATTTATCATATATCATAGCACTTATTATGAGTATATCACTTAACATCATCATTAATATAATATAACATTTAACGTCGTCATTAACATAACATTATCCGCTACATCAAATTAAGCGGGCGTTACATTATGCCCTCTCTCTCTCCGCCATCCCATCACCGCTCTCCCTCTAACTATTAGAAAACGTAAATGTAACAGAATTTTTAAATTTTTTAAATCAAAGTCTTTTTCAAATAACAAGATTGACATGCTAAGTATATAAATTAATATAAGATCATACGTACCTCTTCAGTAGACTGAAAACTATAAAAACTATAACTAGAGAAGAATATCCCAAAAGAGCCTCAACTAACTGGTTTTATTTGCTATTCTCTTTCCACGAACGGAATGCAGGTGGTTGTATGTCATACAGTTTTTCTTCCGATGACCTCTCATTCCAACCACTTGAGAAAACTAAGAGCTAAGGTTCCAAATATTGAACAATGACCCTATGGGAGTTACAGAGTTTTTCTCACAATAGTACTTTTTTTATTCTTTTCAAATGATTTGAGGAACAATAAAAAATAGTTCCTTTTGTATAGTAGTCAAATTTGGCATTAGTCCTTGTTAGATTAGGCTTCAAATTTTAAGTTTGGATAAACTTTTGACCAAAAACTCATGAAATATGTTTATCAGAATCATCGTACGGTCGGCATGTCGAACTCGTGCACCAGTCTGCCGAACTTATGGCATCGGCCTGCTGAACTCGGCTATCGATCTGCCGATCGAGTAATAATCTAGAAATCTCAAAATATCTTATTTTACACGAGAATCTTAGATAGACCTCAGTTTTAATTCAAATAACCCAATGGAAAAGTTATTTGATTAAAATAGTCATATATAGATTATCTCATATTAAATAAAATATCATCCAAATAATTCACAAAAGTAATTCAACCAATAAACCAACATGAATTATTAAATCCAAGCTATCAAATTTTAACCAATCTAATAATCAACATAAGTCACCAGTATATAGAAAAAACATGCCGTATCGTTACAAGAATTATTATTGTAACACCCGAGTATTTTTACTACATTAAAAATGCAATAAGTGAAGGATGATGTTAAGATAAAAATACATTTTAAGAAAAAAATACTGTATAATAATACAAAAAGTTATACAGTATTAGAATAATGTAGTGTATGGAAGTACATTGATAAAGTTATATAGTATAAAAATTACACTGTAAAAGTAATATAGTGTAGGAATTAGACTGTTTAAGGTAAGCAGTACAAAAATTAAATTGTTTAAGTTAAAGCAAAATAAGGAATGCTACAGCTGCATAAAGAATATACCGACAGTATAAGAAAAATACTATCAGTATAAATTTAGACTGTACAAAGTTAGGTAACATTAGAATTACATTAAGTAGTAGATGTAAATAAGTATTGGTGGTTTTAGGACCTCATAAACAGTATAGAAAAGAACACCAACAGTATAGAAAAAATACTATCAGTATAAACTTAGACTGCGCAAAGTTTAGTGGACACCCAATGGATTTTGATTGGGCTATCGCATCATAAAATGAGACCCAATCACCTAAAGCCACTCAAGGGAACCTATTTGATTACATGGTGACTCACCACCTTTTTAAAAAAAAGGAAAAGAAAAAGAAAAAAAAAGTTGAATGATTTCATAATATAAGAGACCATAATTTGGTCTCCATGGTGGAAGAAAAAAAAAGAGAAAAGAGTGAAATGTGAAAAGGAAAGGAAGGAAAGAAAGAAAGAAAGAAAGAAAAAAAAAAGGCTCCATTTTCTTCCTTCAAAAACCGCCACCCCAAAGCAATTCTTTCTCAAAAATTTTGATAAATTCCAAGCTCAAATCATGTTTAAAGCAAGTTCAAAGGGTTTGGTTCAAGATTTGATACTTATGGAGGTAAAATCTTAAACTTTTCCTTATGAGTTTTGGTGATTTTCTTTAAACTTTGGAAGGATTTTGATGAGGTTTTGTCATGGTTTTTATAAAGAGGGCAAAATATATTTTTGAGCTTTGGCAAATGAGGGACAAAAAAATTGACAAGTTTAGGTAAATCTCTAAACTTTTTATTTGAAATTTATATACATGCCAAGTGTTTGAAGAAATGTTTTGGTCTATGGCATGTAAATAGACAATATGGCATGATTATTTTATGTTATATGTTGATGGTGATGATAATGGAAAGAAGAAAGTAAAGGTTTTGGTGAAATTCCAAAAAGGGACTAAATTGTCAAGAAAACTGTATTCTCAGTAGATTTAAAAATTAATCAAAAAGTCTCCTTAAATATTAGAATTTCAAAAAAGTTAAAACAAAAAAGCTGTAAAACACACCCATAATGTTAGGATTGCATGAAGCAGTTTTCCAAAATTTGGCTCGGTTTAGGAGTTATGAATTTTACGAAATTTTGAACACAAAGTTTTAATAAATGGATACATTATGAAATGTTTGGAATTGGACCATGGTACTTTTGTAAGTTTTATTCCTTGAGAAAAACTAAATGTTTTAGTATAAAGTGGTCGCTTTTGGTTCCAAGGGCAAAAATGTAATGATTTTTGTGTTTTGGGTCAAAACCATAAAATTGGGTAAAAACTAGGTTTTCACCAAGGAACATTAGATTCCTGCATTTCTGTGGACAGCGAGTAACTACAAGGATTATGTTTTTAAAGGATTCAAAGTTTAGTCAAGGAAGGAATGAAAGAAAAACATTAGGGGCAAAATAGTCATTTTATGAGAATGGCCAAAATGGACCCGAAGCACAAGATGTCGGGAAACGTTCCTTAGTGGGAATTTTTTTGTAATAAGTAGGTAATGAAACGGTAAAGTTAAAGCAATGAGTTTTATAAAGTTATGAAGTTAACAAAAAACTTATTAAGGGTAAAATCGTCATTCTTAAGAAAATGTGGCTAAAACGAAGTCGAACACTCTGAATTAGCATATAATGTGATTGCATTTGATATGCTTACTAAAGTTAAAAAGAAGGAAAGAATAAAGATGATAAAAAGAAAATGTCGTACCAGCTTCTCTGTTATGAGGTACTGAAAGTAAAGTTAAAGTTGTGACCTCTTAGATGTGAGATATACAAGTAAAATTCAAGTTTAACCTCCTTGATATGAGGTAAATGATCTCAATGTTTGATTGTCTCAAATCTTCTACAAGGGAAGCATTCTACGTAGTTTTCTTAGAAGAAAAAAATTTTTCTTTTTAACGTATGGTTTATCTTGAACGAACTTAAACCAGCTTAAATCAGCAAAAAGAGAGAGAGAGAGAGAAAAAAAATCTTCGCACCAATTTTTCATTGGACAAATTGACATGGCATTTTCTTAACCACGTAAAACAAAAACCAGTGTTGTCTTCGCAAGAACATAGGATTTGAAAAATTGTCAGAAAAAGTTTGGCATTTCTTACTTTTGAATTTATCGCATGTGCTTCGTTTTGTTAGTACTTTAAGGGTTATTTTATTTATTTTATTTTCTTTACAAAACATTAGGAATTATTTTATTTCTATTTAGTGAGTTTCGCCCTACAGCTGATGTTCCAAAATCTGGATTCATCATATGTGCTTCATTTTTTGTTATTCTTCGAGACTTGTCACGCAACTTTTATTTATGCGAAGCTTATATTTCTTGATTTTTTTTTTTGTTTTTTGAAAACTAATTTTCAAATGTCTGAAATCTCGTCTTTGTTAAATAGGTCATGAAAGTATATCCATTTTCTTTTGATACAAAAAGAATGAATTAGACAATATACATTACCAGTTGGCATTTGGTTTTTATTTATATAATGTTTGACCGATAAACCTCAAGATAGAAATAGGATTGATTATAAAAATTCTCTTTCAACTATAGTTCTTATAACAATATATTCCTAATTTTTAAGAACAAAATTGAGGAAAATTTTTGTAATTATTCTATACAATACCGTAAACTTAACATGTAAGATTTGTCACCAGTAAATGAGGGCCACCTGCTGCCATCCACCACCACCCGCCTTCGCCAACCAGAGAGAGTGCCCATTCAAGCATCCACTATCTAAACGAGACCGAAATCCTCCATCACCGAGCCCCTATCCACCTCCAGCCCACAAGAGGAAGGCCAAGCAAATCACAATTCCAGCCTAATTTGACCATTACACCGCCCAACCACACCTTACTCGAGGACGCTGACGCACATTTGCACCCTAAATTAGCCACCCAACACATGTAAGAAACATGACCCAAGCCCAAGCACTCCACTCCACACCCTACATCGTCCACAAACTTGGATAAAAAATTGTTGCGTCGATCGAAGACGCTCTCATGGGGCCGGGAGGGCGGAGACCGACCCAAGGCCAGTGTCAAATGGGGTTGAATTGGTGTTTGTTTGTAACTTTTTTCCTTTGGAATGCAATTGCCATTTTAATATACACGCACACGGCGTGTCTACGATACGACACCTCGTCGGTGAAGAATAAAAACTTCACTCTTTTGAGAGTCATTAAATCAATCTCAATCGCTATTGGATTACTAGGGGCGGTAATATGTTCAGAAACTAGGCATCATTACATCAGCTCTCTGTGTCAGTGGTATTCGGTTTAGATTTTTTTAACAGAACTTTTTGTTCTGCACAGATAAAGGCTGGATACAATTCGGAGCAGGTCTTTTCCTTCTGATGGGCATGATAGCAAGGAATGTAACGAAGGATTTTGTGGACTTTAGCTATGGGAGTATTTTTTTAGAGGTTTCAAGTAATTTTTGCGAATTAAATTCTCTCCTTCATACTTCTCTCTCTTTTATATTTCCTCTCTAACATTCTCTCTTTCCTTTTCTCCTTTTTTCACTAGTTATCTGCTTCTCTCTAACTATTTTTCTCTCCACACTTAGGACCAAGTGTTTTTTGACCTTTTTTTTCCCTTTTTTTTATAAGTAGTCATTGCTACAGAAGCAAAGCACGAGCTTTTCACCAAAAAAAAAAAGGGCACCATTCTCAAAGGCTAGAAACCCAGCAACAATAAATGATTAACAAAAAATACTAATTTGCATGTCAATGATTTTTCTAAAACAAGTAATTTGTGCCTGTAAAATTATATGTTACAGCCGATGACAAATGGGAAAAGACTGTAGAAACCCCTCCAATTTGTAGTAGATTTGAGGAACAAACGTTGTGGATTTCTGGGTTCATCTAAAGAAAGTGTTTTTGCTTCAGATAAAAACGGTGAACGACCTTGTTAAATGGAAAGAAGATGTGAGAGAATCTAATTCTTTTTATTCAAGTTCTCGTCATAATATGGCATATATATATTTTCAAAACCCTATTTTGTAATTTTCGATGTGTGATTCAAAGTGCCAACAAGGTGCAGGGCTTTTTCGGAAAGAAAAACATAAAAGTCTATGGTGACAGGAAAAGAGAAAAAGATAGGAGAGAGAATTTATGATGTGTTTAAAAAATTTGTTAAAATTAAAAGTTAAAACTTAAAAATTAATATATGTGAAAGTTTTATATTAGTGTAAATTTTTTTTATTGTAATATATAAATATTTTAACTATAATAATTGAAACTTTTTAGTTTCAACAAATTTTTTAAACAAAACTTTAATTTCCAATACTACCAATGGATTTCCGTTTCTTCTCTGTTAATGCTTTTAAGTGAGTAGGCTGATGTGTCAATCATTTAGTGGCTATACAGAGAAATAGACGGGCATTCTTGACAGGAGATCTTTGTTCATGAGGAGGTTATATTAATATCATTTTCGTTGTTGCTTAACTTTCATTTCTTTTATGAGTAGAATACTTTTATTTTTGTTACATTTCATAAAAATCTAATTACCAAAATCGCTTGTTATTACTTTTGTTTTCTTTGCATTTCATCCAAATTGTTCAATTATTTAACAAAATTACATATCCTTACGTATGAGTTGGTGTGACGATCCGACTTTTAAGCAGTCAATTTTTATAACTTATTTTACAACTTTGATTAAATAATCTTAAATATAACTTGAGCTGTTAAAATTTCGGGGAATTTTTTTTTTCAAACCATAGTATAGTAGCTAAGTAAACTTATAGTAGTTTTAATGTTATCAATTTGAAAACCCATTGATTTCATAAGAAAAATGAATCACATTCATGAATCAAAAACATACTCTCATGGAACTAATTTATTTTCAAAGTAAGTGTATAAGCAATTACTAATTAGGATACAAAATAATATTTTAGTATGAGTAAATACTAAGATTGGTCTAATTAAGTAATCATAATAAACACAGTAGTTTAGGTGGTCATATAAGTCTCAAAACAGAGTTTCATAAATCATAGAACATAGTAAATATCACGTAATATCCACACCCTAACTACTACCTTCACATGCCAAGCCAACTAGTCCACCCTCCTCAAGGCTAGAAAGCTGGCTTCTTACTAGGATTTCCTACAACTTGAACAAACATAATGAGCTTTCACTCAACAAGTAGAAACTTACATTCTCACAAAACAATTTTAAATTAACAATGCATGACAAATTATGTGTATATCAATTATGCTTCATTATGAAATAACCTATGTGCACATACCAAATGCATGCTACCGATGGGGAGATAGGGGAGTGGCTTATATCTTATAACCAACCACAGCCATGGTTAACATATCATATAGCCTTTCTTAGGTCGGTGGTTAATACGGTACAATTTAACTTATATTCACGTTACCGTCTTGTCATTTAGTGAACATGCAATTATGATCATGCCACATAAACTTATACACAGTCATATCATGATAGTAATTAAATCATGAACATATTCATTGAGCGTATAACTGTGTCATAGAAGAATAGAACCATAAAATTTCATAAGTACCATAATCATACATACATTCACAACCATGAGTAAATACACTTGAACAATTTAAAAACAATTCATGTTATAAGTGAGGTTTGTACTTACTTGGATTACAAACTTAAAGCGTAGTCTCATAACTTTCCTCACTTAGTCAACAGTCATCTTGACGTTTTGATTAACCCGACACTTGACTGTTAGGGTCATTACTTATGGATTTATAAACCCAAACTTATCTTCCTATCATTAATCAGTTAATTATTTATTTATTAACTATCCCAAATTGATTTTATTATTAATTATTCTATAATTATTAAATGTTTGTTCTATTCATAAGCCTTGACTTACAATCAAGTAAAGTCCCGACTATTTACTGTCACTAATAATCATTAATTTTTCAATTAATAATTAATTATTTTCTACCTTATAATCATCATTTTAGTAAAAAAAATACCTTTTTAGAGTTTTTAAGGTAATAGACTAGGTGCACATAGTTAACTGTCTAGGATACCTTAGGGAACCTTGGTCCATATTTAGGCTTAACAAAGCTTCATACATAGGTTTGGCTCCCTTTAATTAGTTTTTGGGTCATGTTTCAACAATATAGCCCACTGGGTTATTTAGAGTAATCTTTAAGATTTCTTAGCTTTATCTACATAACCTAACCTTCTAGATTATGTAGTGTGATCTTCTATGACTTTTGGGACTATCTTATGCCTATTTTGGCTCTTGTAAAAATTCTACCTTGACCTTGTTATTAAAAGTTTCTTATTCCCTCATTGATGTACTTAGGTTAATCTAAAACCGTCTTGAAGGCTAAATTACAATTTTACCCATACTTTGAAATCTTAAACTTTACACATTTTTAACACTTCCAAGCTTTCATTAGAAGTTATACTTGATGCATAACTTAAAGTATAGCTTTAAGTAACTTCTCGCTGGTTATTTTTTGGCTTAATTCACTTTGAAGTATGCAAATTTCTAATTTACCCTTAGTGTGGAAAAATGATATTTTTATCCCTAGTGTGGGTTCTTAAGCTTCTCCAACTAATGATTTAACTTTCAAACTTTGTGAAAACCTCAAATATCATAGATATAATATAGACAATGACAAAACTGTTTGTTTAGTCCTTAAAACCACTTTTATAATTTTGACCCCTAAAAGACCAATATTATCATTTTGCCCTTATACTTAAAATCTGACTCTTTAAATCTTTCCTTGTCCTTAAGTTTTATTATTAATGTATTTAGAAGTATATAAAGCAATACTTTTAGTCCCTTATACACATTTATGGCACAACTCATATTTTCACCAAACTTTGCACCTTTGCCTCTGAATTAATAATCTTTACGTTTTTGCCCCTAAAGTTTTGGGAACTTTTTGAAATGCTCCAATTAAAGTCTAACTATGTTCTTGTACTACTTCTACAAATTTCAGCCCAAAACCACGGCTCTAACCTGGACTTTTGACTAGGTTTGGATGATTTGTTCTAAACTTGAAAATTGCATTCCAAATTCATTTCTTGCTCAAACCTTTTCAAATTTTTGGCACATGACTCTTTACATATCCTAATAACTACCACTAAAGTTGATTTTGAAATTTCAACTCTATGCTTAACCATTTAGGTAGTTTATTCTTGGGTCAATGTACTAATTTCTTGTTTTAGAACCCTAAATTCAAAAATTCACTATAAATTGTAAAAATATCATATATAGGCCTATGATAGCTCTTTGGAAAACTTAAGATGTCTAGTTTCTAAATCCAAAATTTATTCTATGAAAACATATATTCTTGAAGACCAAATATTGATCTTTTTGCCTCTAGTTTCTGTGCTTAAGTAATTTTTTCCAAGTCTGAACTTAAATTTGTAAAATTTGCTATAGATCATATACTTATCGGATTTAGACACATGATAGCTTGTTGGAAAGCTTAAGACATGTAGTTTTGAGATATATAATTTATTCTCTAAGATTTTATGTGTAAAAAGTCTATAATATAACATTACAGTGGCTGGTTCTAGAGTACTAGGATTCATTATGAGTGTTTTTAACAAAATATAAACTTTTTTAACTAAGTCCTATTAAAATCTCTTATTAACATGAAAATTCATCTTATGCTATTTTTTTTAATTTAACTTACAAACTCTTAATATACATCACAAATACTTGAAAGCCTTAATGCAAATTTATGTCTATGTTCATAGTAACATATATATACCGACCAAAATCTCTAGCATAAAGGCTACTAGATCATTACCTAAAAATCAAGTGGTGAGATTTTTATTTTGTTGATTCCTTCAGATCCTTTGAGTCCACTTTGTTAGCTAGAAATAACGATATCAATGTTTAATACTAAAACCATAAACCTACACGAATTTAAACCAGTAAAAATTCATTTCTCTTTCTTACCTTGCAAAACCTTTTAATTCCTTTCAACCTCCTAACTCAAAGATTGATTAAAGTGAAAGCTTATGGTGAAAACATTTTGAGAGAAAGTAGGGATTGAGTGGTTCTTCTAGGTGGATGAAAGACAAGTGATTTTTCTCTTGATTTCAGTTAGTCGGTAGGATGAGGAAATGAAGGAACTTAGCTCACTACCTTATCATTCATAAACAACATCACGGAGGGACAAGGTTTATATTTTATTTCCCTTTGGCTTCAAGCGCCCATCCATCACATGTGAGGAAAACTTTGTTCAAGTTTCTTTCTTTCTTTCTTTCCCATCCGATCACCATATTCAATTTTAAATTATTAGATAGCAATTTTCAACCTTCATTTTTGCACTATCACTTTTTCAAACCCCACCTCAAATTATCCCTTAATAAATTCGATGGCCTAGGAGACAACATTACCAAACTAATGATCATAGGTTTTGTCTTATAATTTCTATTCCCCCAATCATGCTATTGATCAAATCTTTGCTTTAATCTTTTGGTAGGACCCTAATCAAATCATTCAACCTTTTTCTTTTTCTTCTTTTCAAATCATTGATTCCCTCCCCTTCTTTTTTTTTTTCCTACTTTGGCATGTTCGACAACGTGAGATAAGGTGGAAGAAAATTTCAACATCAATTTCATTTACTTCTTTGTTTATCATGATAATTTTATAACCACCGTCTTTCTTTTCTTGTCCTTTTTTTCCTTGGCTTCTTTATTTCTCCTTTTGCATAATTCAACCTTCCTTACCAAGCCTAAACCAACAACGTTTCCTTAAAAAATGCACTATAAATATATATATATATATGCATATATACATGCATACATAAATATAATTTCAATTTATTACTTGGATCCTTTACTGCTAATATTAGCCCTTCATCAATCTTGTGCTTTATTTGTATGGTATAGATCTTGTTCCTATTTGGTGATCATAATCAATTTTCAAAAAACTATTGATATGGAATTATTGGTAGTATAGATTCATGTGTCATATAATTGTAATACATAAAAATGTGACATTAAACATGTATATAGACTAGAAAAATTTGTGAATTAAAATGTTTAATTCAAACATTTCACTAGATAAAATTTTTATTACTACATTGGTCACAATTAAACCAATATGAGTAAGATCAAATTTATTTTCATATAACACAATTAAACCGATATGAGTAAGATCAAATTTATTTTCATATAACATGACTCCTTAAATTATTATTTAAGACAATTGATATGGTCTTTAGCAAAATAATTCACTTTGTCCACGTAATTATCATCTATGGGAAAATTTATTGGTAATTCCAATAATTTTCATAAGATCATTTATTTAATTTTATTCGAATCATTAGATAATATGTAACACCTGTTATTTTCTTAACGGGTATTAAGGTAATTAAATTAATTTTTAGTGTGCCAATCAAAAATTTGTTTCATTCAAAATCTATTTAACAATATTTATTTCTATCTATTTTTTTTTAAATTTTCTAAAATTCTCCTATACTTATTTAGTATTTTTACTGAAAAGCCTTGAAACTTCTAATAAATTTCAAAAATGTTATTTTGGCATTATGTGGGCTAAAGTCTCCCGAGGAGACAAATAGGACTTGTTCTTACCAACTATGTTCCCTCAGTTATTTCACTCAACAATCTCCTTCTTCCTTACGTCTCTTTTCTTTCCCTTTCTTTTCTTTCTTTGCTTCCTCTTCTTCTCTTCTTTTCCTCTACCATGGTGAGACAAGGCAAAGAAAGATCAAAGGGAACCTCAAGCAATCCTTACACAAAAGTCTCAATCTCTTTTTCACATCTTCCGCTCTATCTTCTTGCTGAAACAAAATAATCCCAAGGCAGCCCATAATCTTGTTCAAAAATCAGCTGAAATCGTCACCTTCATGGCCAACAAACCCCAAGAGTTCAGGCTTGATTTTTAATCCAAACTTTGGTGCTTTTCAAAGAAGTTTTAAGGTAGGTTTTCTTTAATCTAAACTTGAATTTAAGTATGCATTTTCTCCATGTTTAATGCATAATTTTTGTGTTCAAAGTTCATGCAAATTTCTTGTTATGTTAACATGCATATTTGAGCATTTATGAACAAAAACTTGAGTCTTGAGTTAAAACTCAAAACCAACCTTTATTTTGGTTTGACAACAATATTAGAAACATGTTAGGAATGTTTAGAACCAGTTTTTACAGCTCTATGGTTAATGTTTTAAAGTTTTGAGTTTGAAGAGCAAACTTAAGCATGTTTTCATCATTATTTGCAAGAAAGGCTAGAAATATGGTTCGATAATGATTTTGGTATAAAACTCATGAGAATATGTTTATTGTGATTATATAATGCATGCTATATATTTTGGAATAGTTTTGAGATTTTGAACAAGGATAATAGGTTTTGGGTTAAAGAAAAACTTAATATTCGATAAACTTTGTAATACCTCTATGGGCAGTGGCTATTTCTTAAAAATCTAAGATTAAATGAAAATGAATTTTGTAAATTAGTTTGCATATTTAAAAAGTAGACATCCTAAGCTTTTCAACGAGCTATCATGAGCGTAAATCAAAGTTGTATTTTATTTTTTATTAATTTTTTGATTTTTGGATTGAAAATTAGTAAACCTACCAGTGACAGTATATCATCTGTTTTTCTTAAGTAAACCACTTGTTAACCCATGTGCTGATTGTAAATAGTGAACCTGCTCTTTTGCAAAAGTATATTGCCAGTTTGCCATAGTATACCAGCTGCTAACCTAAACTAAGAACCCAACTTTGCTCACCTCCTAATTCCTTAATGTCTTGCAACCTTTTCAACACTATCCTAAGTGAATTATGAATCTTATTAGAAAGTAAAATATATAAATTACTTGTATACATTTTATATTGTGTTAAGACAAAAATTGTTACTTGGGTATTCAAAAAGAAATTTTCATAAAAACTTTAATGGCACACTAGTGAGATGAATTTACACATGATTTATTTATGAATTTGGCTGTTTGTTGTGCTTTAGTTTTAATTGTCCTTATGCACGCCTTAGGATCAAGGGAGTATGGAGCTAACGTTAATTGATTCCAAGATTAAAAGATTGTTAATAAGCTAGGAAGGTAGGGATTCTATTACTCATCTTTTGTAAGGTTTTGATAAATTAAAATTTGTTGTTTATGTTGCAAGATATGTATATGCTATTTTGAATGTATATGATTATATCTATAGCATGATGATGTGAAACTTGTCTTGTTTGTACAGTGAGAAATATAATATTTGACACATGTTGTTATAAATTGAAAAGCATGGTTAGAAGAACTAACTCTATAAATAACGGATGAATATAGAGAAATGGTGAGACATGAAGAGAACGGCGGTTATGTCCTTGGACACGAATACCCTAAAAGGTAAAATAAAAGGGAGGTGATGACGCTCCCTTGGGTTAAAAGTCCCAAAACGCATTGTACATGAATTGACTTGGTGAGAACTCGGGGCTTGATGTCCCCTCACTAAAACACCCTTGGAATGCTTGGAGGGTGATCAAGCGCGCCCATTCGGGTTTTGTTGAGTTGAGTGATATGATATTCTATTACACGATGGACACAGATGAGCATAATTAAATTCTGAATTAGTATGTATATATATATATATGTATGAAACTTGGTAAGAATGATCATAAGATATCCACCAGAATTGAACAATATAAAAATGATAAATAATGATGCGAACTAACTAACCATGTAGGTTTTAATGTGGCATGGATAAAAGCCTAAAGGTGAGTAATGGTTTTCCCTACTAAGCATATTGTCACTTATTCCCCTATATTTTCATCTTTTCAGGACTTAGTGTGTGAGGTGGTGACAAGAAATATAGTTGAGGAAGCTATGTAGCTGTATTAAGTTAGAATGATTTCAATTATCAAAGAATATCCTTCATGATATTGTAAGCATCGTTTGTTACTTTCTATGACTGTATTAAGATATATTAAAGGTTGAAATGATGATGATGACAGTTTTATATTATTAAAATTTAAGGCGCTACATTAAACTATGGTTTATTCATTTGTTTATGTTTTCATTTTGTTTTGAGAGTTTTATTTAAGTCTTGGGTAAATTATTTTAATGTTTTATTTTTATTTTCTAATCTTCATTTTATTTATTAAAAACTATTAACCCTCCATTTAGGGGCGTTACATCGTAAAAGTGCATATTGAGTTCAACGTACAACATCTATAAAATTAATTAAAGAAATTAGTAATTATGTGGTAATCCATTCTCTAAAATAATGGTAAACTTCAAAAAATAAAATGAAATTCAATGTTTAAATCTTGATATAATTCGAGATTTAGTTTGATGAATTTTTCGACTACAGTCAGTGCTTTCAACTGAGCCAACACTGTTTTTCTTTTTCCTTTTTTTTCCCCCTTTTTCAACTCTTCATTTTGTACTCTCTACTTCTTTGAGCTAAACAATAAACCAATTCAATTACTATGACACCCATTATTTTTCTAATGGGTATTATGATAATTAAATTAATTATTGATGTGTCAATTAAAATTTGTTTCATTTAAAATCTAATTTATATTATTTATTTCTATCTATTTTAAATTTTCTAAAATATTTCTATACTTATTTAGTATAATTATCGAAATGCTCTTAGAACTTCTAATTAATTATGAAATTGTCATTTGGCATTATATGGACTAAAGTCTCCGAAGGAGACATAATGTACCTAGCTCTTACCTGCTTGTCTCCCATTCTCTAATCTTTTCTTTCTTCAACCGGGCCCTCCAACAAAGAAAAACCATGTCTTTCTTTTCTTTTCTTCGTGTAACACTCAGCTCTCTCTCTTCCTCTTTAAAACGTCTCCTTTTCACTCTCTTTTTCTTCTTCTTCTTCTTTTTTCTTTTGCTCTCTAAGTCTGAGAAACCCAACTCCATGTTGTTTAAAAGTCTCTATGCCAAAGTTGAACACGAGCTTAATCCCTTGATCTAATGACTTAAAGTTTTCAATGAGATTTTAAGGTAAAATTTTTAGAAAATGAATTTGGTTTCATCTACCATCTTCACTCCAAATTTATCATTTAATTTGCTGCATAATTGAGTTTTCATGAAATATTGATATACACCTATCTTATAGTTCCTATAGCTTATGTGTAGAAAAAATGAGTTTACATGTTATATTGTTCCTATAGCTTACATGTCTACAGCACAGGTTATATTGTCAATTTAATTTCATATAAATGTTGAAAACATATTTCAAAAGTTTATCATGAATTGGCTTGATGCACGGAAGAGATTTCCATGGTTTTAAATGAAAAAGTTTGATATAAGCATGTTTTAGTTTTAGTTTTTAATGAACTTTGACTTTGTGACCTTTGATTGTGATTTAGGTATGAAAATTCAAAGAAGTTTGTTTATTCACATCTTGGCATGTTTTCAAAGTGTTTTAGATGAGTTTTATGCATTAAAAATTGATTTGGAGTAAGAGAATTGTTTTAAAACACAATCTATCCACTTTGGGACAAGCTGGGTAAAACCTAGTTCTAGTGGGTCGCAGTCGACCACTATAGTACAGTGCAGTTGACAGCACTAAGCAGAATCGACAGGTCGAAACAATCGACAGGTTCAGTAGGCTGAACTAGGAGTTCGAAAAGCCAAACATCTGCAGTCTGAACTCAACAGTTCGACAAGCCGAAGTTTGAACAAGATCAGCAATCCGAATCTTGGAGAGAGGTAGGCCAATGGAGGGTCCAAAAATAGCAGTTTTGTTCGATAGGCCAGAAACAGTTGATTGGTAAGCCGATCAGTCAGTCCAAACATGCCTTTTTTTATTGTTTTATGTTACAAGATATTCCAAGGATTTCATATAAATAATTATGGCACACTAATAAGAATATATGGTAAATTAGTATGATTATGGATTGAAATTTAGTTAAAGTATGGTTATTTTATACGTTGTAGGATAACGAAGTTCTTGGTGCTTACATGGTAAACTTGGTATTGTGGGCTAGAAGTTATCAACATGGTATTCGTCAAGAGGTAGGAATTCTATTACTTATATTTTGTAAGGTTTTTATGGAATTAAATTGGTTATTTACATTGCAAGATATATACGCATGTTGAACTATTATTATATAAATATCACATATGAGACAATGACATGAACTCGTCCTGTATTATACAGCAAGGAACATATTGATTCGACACATGTTATAAATTGAGAAGTATGGTTAGGAAAACTGACTCGATAAATAATGAATGATTATAGAGGAATAGTAAGACGAGAAGAGGGTGGCGGTTGTGTCCTTAGGTATGAATACACTAAAAGATAAAATAGGGAAAGGTGATGACGCTCTATTAGGTTGTAAGTCCCAGAACGCACTGTACAAAAACTGACTTGGTGAGGATCTGGGGCTTGATGTCCCCTCACCGGACACCCTTGGAATGATTGTAGGGTGGTCAAGTGCACCCATTTAGTTTTTGTTGAGTTGAGTGACATGATATTCTGTTGCACTGTGGATATAGACGAGCATAATTGAATCCTAAATTACTATGTATACATATATGTATGGAACTTGATAATAATGATCATAAGGTATCCATCGGAACTGATTATGATAAAATTGATGGATAATATTGAGAACTAACTAACCATGCAGGTTTAATGTGGTAATGAATAAAACCTAAATGTGAGTAATAGTTTCTCCTTCCTGAGCATGTTGTCGCTCATTTCTCTATATTTACATCTTTTCAAGACTTACAATTTGTGAAGTGGTGACAAGAAACATAGTTGAGTAAGCAATGCAACGATATATGTAGGAATTGCTTCATTTATTAAAGAATGTCCATCATGATAACATAAGCATCGTATGTTACTTTCTGTGACTGTATTAAGTTGTGCTGAGGTTGGAATGATGAGGATGACAGTTTTGTATTATCAAATTTAAGGTGTTACATTAAACTACATTTTACTTATTGTTTATGTTTTTATTTTGATTTGAGAGTTTTCACTTAAGTTCCTAGCAAATTTGTTTTTAAGATTTGTTTGTATTTTATGATCTTTATTTTATTTATTAAAAATTGTTAACTCCCATTTAGGGGTGTTAAAATAACACCATTATTAAAGCACAAAAGATATATTATCCAACAATTGTCCTTTACATTTTCTTCTCCCAACTTCACAACTACTTTTAACAAAAACTACAACTCTTGCAAATGTTATAATTTATAGTTCAAACTGTGCAGCGGTACTATTCCCTTCTGTTAAAAGTTTTAATAAACTAAATAAACTTAACACAACCTTCTTATATTGGTTTCTAGGGTTGGCAAAGTTGTGTTACATGCCGTGTTTATGTCAACACATTACAACACGACACGATTACGCTGAACATGAATAATACACGATTAATAAACGTGCCTGAAATGTAATCACGAATACGACACGCCTAAAACACATGTAACATGACACGACATGATTAACACGATTATTAAGCGTGCCGTGACGGATTGACACGATTATGACATGTTTAATAACACAATTAAAAACAAAGCTTACTATTTATTTTTTCACTATATAAATTTTATAATTTTTTATTATATAATTTTTTTAAATTTCATTTCAATCTTTTTATTATATAATTTTTTTAAAATTTCATTTCAATTTTCCAAGTATCCTACGAGTCTTCTACAAATATCTTCTACAAAACCAACAAAATTCATAAAATAAAATCAAAATTAAAAGGCTTTAAATATTAAAATAAAAAAATAATAATATTTAATTATTAAATATTTTAAACTCAATTTTTTCTTCAAATTGGAGAACCATTTTAAAGACAAAAGGCTTTATGGCAACACACAGCATCAGAGGAAACCAAGTGCTTATATAGGGTGGAGTTGAGAGAGACTTTATGCTTGCTTTCGATTTAGGACTTTTGGGAGGTGAAGTAAAATCATAATGAATAAAAAAAGAGCCTATTTTTTGATGTCAAACTCTAATTTAGTGTGATGATGGTGAGAGTAATAAAACGCCTCTTAGGTGCAAGTTTCGAATCCTTGCACCTGCAAAATCTGAATTTTTTTATTTATTTTCAGCTTCGTGTTTAGAAAAAAATATAAAAACCAATAAAGTTGGTAATTTTAGACACAATATGACGATACAATATAAAAACATCATAATATAAACAGGTTTAAATCGTACGTATATTAATTATGTCATAAATAGGTTGGCACGAATAACATAAAAATAAACGTATTGAATTCGTGCTAGCATGTTTAACACGTTTAATTAAACGTGCTATAAACGTGCGTGTCGTGTTGACATGTTTATTGTACGTTTAATTAAACGTGTTAAACATGTTAGCACGAATTCAATACGTTTATTTTTATATTATTTGTGTCAACCTATTTATGACATAATTAATATACGTATGATTTAAATCTGTTTATATTATATTGTTTTTATATTGTATCATCAAATTGTGTCTAAAATTACCAACTTTATTGGTTTTTATATTTTTTTCTAAACACGCCATAATATACGAGGACAGTTATTTCCTTCGACATAACATTACTGCCTCTTCTCAATAAGGCGTTGCCGACAACAAAGGTTTCTATAGCCTACTCCAACATCCCTAATCATTGCTTTATAGGCCTGGCAATATCTTCCCTCAATGTCTTCAATAAATATGCCTGCAGTCAAGGTCTTGTCATAAGATTCGCAAGAGATATACTACAGCCACGAATTAAGTAAGGGAGTGACACGTGCATAAATTTCAGTACATAACGCACCTGCTATATATATGTTTTGAGTAGTGTTTCTTAATTAAATACTGTGATAAGTGTCTCTCAATGGCAATTTATTTCTTCAACTTCTCATTGCAATTCATTCAAAATTGGGTCGCATCATTCCTCTTCAAGATGTTCTCTCCCGAGTGGTGGCTTATAGAGCTCAATTTGGGGCCAACTCTCTCAAGCTCCTCAGCATGAATGCGCACTTAGCTGCAATGTGTATTACGTCCGCTGAAATTCGGTCTAAGTCAGCTTATCCTAATTAGCTGTATATTGGAAAATCTTTTTTCTGGTCTATATAAGGAAGACTTTCAGAAGAAAACGAGAAAGAATGAAAGTATGAACGGACGAAGAGAGAAGAGAGGGAGAGCCCAAAAAAACATATCATCATTTTGATGCCTTATGTATCCGAACACAATATTGATACCTTGTTGTTTAAAAAATATTAAAAATAATGTTTTAAAGAAATATGATATTAATATCTTAAAATTTGAAAATTATTAAAATTATATCTTATAGTTTCAAAAATATTAGTTTGGTCTTGAGTTTATGTTTTTCACCATAACATTTCATTTTTAATTTTTTAATTAATGAATGCCAAACTAATTTTATGAAACTATAATAGAAAATCAAAATAAAAATTAAACAAATCTCATCAAAGAAAACATATATGTGGACTTACTCAAATTTTTTTACATTATTTGGATTTATTTTTTATATAGTTTTCACAAAATAATTTAAAGTTCATTAATACAAAGGTAAATTGAAAATTTTACATCACAAAACAAGGATTAAGGGTACAAAAATGATGTTTACAAAAACTAAAGGGTAATAGTATGATATTTTCCAAATAACAAGGCATCAATGAGATATTTCCTTAAAATTTAAGTACGAAAAATTATTTAACCCCAAAAAGAATAAATTTTATTTTTACCCCTCAAACTTTGGTCTTTATTTCATCTTGGCTCCCTAAACTTCAAAATTGGTATATATACCCTTTGAACTTTGAACCATTAGCAAAAATGTCCCTCAAACTTTAAAACATTAACAAAAATGTCCCCCTTTATAACATTATTTTTGTCCCTAAACTTTGATAATTATGTCATCACGCCATCTAAACTTCAAAAACTAACATGTACAACCCCAAACTTTTTTTTGTTTTGTTTCTTTTTTAATCAACAATTCTTTACAAAAGTCAAAACTCAAGTTGCTCATTTAATAGTTGTGAACTGAGCCAAGAAGAAAGGGCACTCTTTCATCGAGATGAGGGTGAGCTAAGTCGAACAAGATTTGCTGAGCAATTGCGGAGGAAGCCAACAAAGAATGAGGAGGAGGGGAAGAGGAGGAGGTAAGTCAAAGCAAACTCGACGTTGAACGGAAATCTTTCAATCTATTCCCATTCCATTATGCCTCTCCCTTAGAAAGGATAACTCTTTCTTCTTCAGTGCACTCAAAATCCACAAATCTTGCTTAATCCCAAGCTCAAGTTCCTCAATGGCCACAATTTCAAAGTTCAGGCTTCGAGCTTGAGGCCTCGCTTGCCTCTTCATTCCTCGTCATCTTTCTCCTCGACTGCTCAACAAATCTTGTTTAAGCTCCATGATGACCTGGTGTTCACTGTCAAGATCGTGTGCTTTATGAGCTTACCCTTTCCCGATGAAGGAGTAACCTTTTTTGTTGGCTAAGTTCCCCATTTTTTGGTGTGTAATTTAAGTTTTGACTTGTGTGAAGAATTGTTGAAAAAAAATAAAGAAAAGAAAAGAAAGTTTAAGGAGTATGCATACGGTTTTTGAAGTCTACGTGACAAAACGACATAGTTCTCAATGTTTCGGGGGCAAAAGCAAAATTTTACGAACAAAATGTAAAAAAAATGGGTATTTTTCTTGATGTTTTAAACTTTGAAGAGTGTGCATACTAATTTGTAAAGTTTAGAGGATAAAGATGATATAACTGCCAAAGTTTTAGGGCAAAAATAAAATTTATAAATCTATTGCCTCATTCTATAATCACGTGTGATGAGTTAAAAACACACTTGTTACATTAAAGAACGAATTGATAATACATTTGAGTCGTGAATTCTTTGTACGGAAGCCTGCACTAAATAACATCTTAGAATGTTTTTTATTTTAGTAAATTATATCTTAGAAATTTGATCAAGCTGAGCCAATTGCTGGCGCAAGATCCTTCTCATGACCTTATTAGTTGCTGTCCTTGGAAGAGAATCGAGAGGCACAACCCGAGATACCTGAACAAACAAGTACTAAATTAGAATGTCTATGCTTGATTACATGTATTGGTTAAATGCATAAAATTCTCCAAAAAAGAAAATCGATGACCCAATAGAATGGCAACCATGAGATAATAGAAAAAATCAATACCCTGAATAAAGGATTTAGTTTCTTCTGCACAGCTGAGTTGAAAGACATCCTTAGTTGCTTTAAGTCCGCGGTTGTGTTGTAATCTTGGTCCTTGAACACAACCACAATCACCAACTGCTCGGGTCCACCAGCAGGAGGTGGCACCCCGATGGCAGCTGTCTCCAGGACTTTGTCATCGACTTCATTGCAGATGCGTTCAATTTCGACAGAACTCACCTGCTCAAACAAATGGAGTGCATCAGTTCAAACAGAATACTTGACAAGAATGAGACTTCTTTCCTCGAGACTTGACACTAATAAGCATCAACATTATTGTGAAGATCAATATAATAAGAAAGAATAACCTTTCCTGAGAAAAATAGCAAATTTACAGAAGATCTAGGAACAATTACCTACACGATAAAACCTCAGCAAACACAAACTTTTCGCATGGTAATAGCAAGAAAAATAATCAGCACGCAGAATGAACTGGCTCAATTTCCTAGTGGGTCGGTATTATTCAGCCAGTAAATATGAGCAAAATTCACCATTGATGGCTAGGGAACGGGTCAATTGTATGCCACTCAATTTCAGATAGATTGCAAGATTCCAAGAAACACCCATCCATGTGCAAGATATATTGCGAAGAAAAATTATCAAAGAGAATGATATCCCAAAAAAGTTTTATTTTTTTTCCACAGTTCAGATCCACTTTTCCTTTAACACTCCCGGAACATTTGTACGCATTTAAGTTGATCAATGACCAATGTGCACTTTGTCATAATGCCAATATCAATGCATGATTGGTAAGAGGTTCCTTTTATACACACGCAAGCATAATCTCAACATGTATTCCCATAATAAATTAAGCTTTTTAAGCACATATTGCATACCTTGATGCCTCCAAGATTCATCGTATCATCTGCACGACCATGTGCACGATAGTAACCCGTAGCAGTAAGCTCAAACATGTCTCCATGCCTTCTTAGAACCTGTATTAGGTAACTCGTGAATGATTCGACACACACCCCGGAAGGAAGGTGAGAGGAATATTACCTTCCCATTCCACATTGGCATTTCCTTGAAGTAGACATCATAGTGATCAGCATTTAGCAAACTCACAGAAGATCCAAACATGACAGGACCGAGTGCTAATTCACCAATCCCAGGTTTGTTCTTTGGCTGTCATCAAAGAATAAGGCTGATAAGCGGATGATCCTAATCCTGACAAGATATTGACATGGGTTTTATTTTGCAGCAGAGAATTAAATCTTCTATAGATTTTGGCAAACATGCAGTACTTGTTTCTTTGCACTTATTTTACACTCCCTCTATAATTTTTTTTTTGGAAAAGAAACGCTCTCTCTATAATTTAAGAAATGAGAGGTAAGAATTAGTCTCTGTGGACGCAAATTGTGAGGTTAGATGGTGCTTACAATGGGATAATTATCACTGCCAAGAATAAACAAACTGCAGCCCATAGCTGGCGTGCTAAAAGCGGCTAATGATTGAGCCTGTAACAAGGAGCCAGTAACAAATCCACCACCAATCTCTGTACCACCACAATACTCAATGACAGGTTTGTAGAGAGCTCTCCCCATCAACCATAGATATTCGTCTACATTTGATGCTTCACCAGTAGAGCCAAAGCAACTAAAAGACATTGGGGAAAGAATATGAAGCACTAAAAGACTCGAACTAAGTTTTATTAGAAAACCCACTAGTTTACATAACACATGCATTCGTATAGGCAAATAAAACTAATATATAACAAAACCACAAGGGGAAATATCATGAATACTTACCGGATGGTGGACCAATCATAGCCACTAATGGAATTAGTACCTTTCCAAGTCCGGACAATGCTTGGGATCACTCCTAACATTGTTACTTTGGCATCCTAGATATATTGGAGAAGTGTAAATTGAAAGAAAGATTTCAAAATAAAAATGCTTAAAATACAGGTATGTCAGTATGTATATGCACGTTAAACTTGTAGCTAAATTGTTGCTTTAACAATGCATGTTGTGCCGCTAAAAATAGTTTCGTGCATATATATGCAGGACCAAAAGGAAAAAACAATAAAATTTATGCAATAGTAAAGGCTGTCAATTTGTGCCCCAGGGCTTTGGCCAGGGTGATAGAATTGGATTTACCCCATTGTACTAAGCAATAGTAAAACAAACATACAGCCCATTTGGTTCTTGGGGTTGAACAGAAATTTAATTTTTTGTGAAACAATTTTTTTTTTTTTTTTTTTTATAAGAAAACACCTTTTTAATTGATGAATAATCAATTACAAGGAGAAACAGGAAGAGGAATCCTAAAAAAAAAAACAAAAAAAGGAAAAAAAAAAAAAAAAAAAAACAACAACAAAATAGAAACCTGAAACCCTCAACGAATTACATCTAACCAACTTAAAGCTATCAAAGAAAATGGGACCCCTTTGAACTCTTTATCTGTAGAAGCCCGAAGAGACGCTGAAAATTGAGCTTTCTCAAAAAGATCCAATGCAGCCATCTCTTTTTCCTCAAATATTCGTACATTTTGTCCCGTCCAAATCACCTAAAGCAGCGACATAAGCATACATCTCCAAAGAATTCTAGGCCTTTTGCTCCCACCAAATCCGTGTCTTTTCCACCCTCAGTGCTTGGCATTGTGCTGGAAAAACCCATGTTAGCCCAGCTTCCTGCAACAATTTATTCCACAAAATGCTAGCCAATTCACAATGAATAAACAAGTGATCCAGAGATTCCTCATCCTTCTTACATAAGATGCACCAAGAGGGAGATAAGGAAAAGTGGGGATTTCTCCTCTGACCCATGTCCCAAGTATTAACTTTACCATGAAAGACCAGCCACACTAGCACTTTGATCCGATAGGGAACACAAGATTTCAAAATGAAACTAAAAGCTCCAAGCCTTGGAGATGTAGTATCATCTAGCAAAGAAGTGAAAAAAAGATTTACATGAGAAACCCATCGAGTGCCTTACCCACACTCTACAATCCGATTTGCCCAAAGTAGGTGTAAAAGAGTTGAGCGTTGTGATGGACTGCATTTCATCAACTTCCCTGTCATTAAGAGCTCTTCTAAAGCCAAAATTCCAGTTTAGCTCACTTGAATTGTTCGTAGAATAAATATCAGCTACAAAGGCTTTTGGAACCATGGATGATCTAAATAGTCTAGGAAAGGACGACTTGAGATCTGAATTTCCACACCAAACATCTTTCCAGAATAAAACTCTATTCCCCTCCCCCACCCTCAAGGAAATGTCGTTAGAGAAAGCTTGGATTCCCTGTGAAATGAATTTCCAAGGATTCCTGAGAGAACCCGTGGTCGCCACATTAGAATCCCAGCCATTTCGATGTAAGCCGTATTTGCTTTTCATAATTGTTGCCCATAAAGCATTCTGCTCTAGCAGAAATCTCCATAACCATTTTCCTAACAAGGCCACATTTTTCTTTCTTAGATTGCCTTACCCCAGTCCTCCTTTCTTCTTACTCATAGAAACCAACTCCCAACTTGCTAAACTTTGAATCCGTCCACCGTCCACCGTCATCTGTATCCCATAAGAATAATCTCATCATTTTCTCTAACAGATCTGCCACAAAGCCTGGCAATTTAAATATTGACATATAATATATTGGCTTATTGGCAAGGACCAATAGAGTCAAAGTTACCCGTCCCCCTCTAAATAGCATACCTTTCTTCCATCTGTCAAGTCTTTTGGACACCTTTTCTACCACCGGATCCCAGAATTCCTTTGCCAACAGATTCCCCCCAAGAGGCAAACCCAAATGTTTTAATGGCCAACACCCCACCTCACATCCCATCTCCCGCGCCATATTTCCTAGTTCATTCTCATCAACATTAATTCCTGCCAAAACACTTTTTCTCATATTGATTCTTAGACCGGAACATTCTGTGAAGAATTTTAGTATACACTTTGCATTTCTAATATTCTCCAATATTCCTCCCAAAAGGAACAATGTCTCATCTGCAAATTGTAGATGTGAAACCTCAACATCTTCTCTACCAATTTTAAAAGCCTATATCACACCCGCCTTTTGTGAAACAAAATAATGTAGCAAAATGGTTCAACCAATAATTTGAACCTATAAACAAACAGTCCTATAATTGCCATAGGTTTGGATTTACCCGTCGTACTAAGCAATGCTAAAACAAACATAATTGCCATAGGTATTAGATGCATCCTTAAGAGGACAGACAGCATTCAAATCTTGCCCATTCTTACCACATAAGATGCCAATAAGTACTATGTATTATGAAAATTACGTACTTCATTAATTAGGAGATTTGGAATTCATGACTTGCACAGAAATGGGGATATATTGCCAATAGATACAAAGGACCACAGGTCAAACCACAGAAATATATATTTGACAACCCCTATAATTAACTCAATCATTTACCTGTACAAACTTGGCAAAGCCAGAGCCAAGTGGAGATCCATTATACAGCGCAATGGAAGCCCCATTTAACAGTGAAGCATACACCAGCCAAGGACCCATCATCCACCCCAGATTAGTGGGCCAAGCAACAACATCTCCTTTCTGAATATCCAAATGGCACCATGCATCTGCGGCAGCTTTAAAAGGAGTTGCCTGGGTCCACGGTATTGCCTTTGGCTCCCCTAAACCAAGACTAAACCCAGTTAAGATTGTGTAGATTGAACTTATCCTTTGAAATAACCACAATTTTTGTAAAATGAAATTTTGTGAATAAGAATTTTATTCACAAAATTTCGCTTGCAAATGTTCCATTTGCCATGTATTTTCAATGTCACATTATTTGGGTGAGGAGGGTTTGGCTAACCAAGGGGGAATAAAAGGAAAGAAAACACTAAGGGAAAAACGTGGGAAAAGCAAAAATAACCTCTCTTAGTTTAGGTTCTGTTTATAGACAAATTTAATGAGTTTTTCTTATCTTCTTAAACATGGCCTTGACATAACCTAAGCTTGATCAAGCTAAAAAAAAAATTGCTTAGTCTTCTTTACACTCCGTTTGGTAGGAGGGATGAGGAGTAGGGAGGATGGAGAGAGGAGGGAGGGAGGGTAGGAAGCATGGAGAGGATTGTAGTAATCCTTTATGCTGTTTGGTAGGATGGAGGGAGAGTTGAGAGGATAGATCATAGTTATTTGTGAAATTACTATACAATACATTTATACTAATTATAATTATTTATTTAGAAGATAAAATAGTCTTTTTAAAACTTAAAGTGAGAAATTGCTTGGACCCTTCCACCAATGGAAGCATCCAATTTGGTGGGCTATGGGGGAGATCATGTCCCTCCACCTCTCCTCTCCTTCCAACCAAACAACGGATTTGACCTTTCCTTCCAACCGAACAACGGATTTGACCTCCTTTTATCTCACTCCCTCCACCCCTCTCCCTCGCTCTATCTCTCCCTCCTACCAAACATAATTTTAATGAAAACCAGTTCTCCAAGTAAATTTGGACAAAATTTTCTTCCTTAAATTATGACCAATCAAGCACTATCCATTGTGCCATGCATCCTACTTTTGTCCAACATAATTCCTCTTTTTATGGGATTGATGACATTTTGTCTAAATCCTCCTAATAAAATCAGATTTTCTAAGAGATTTTTCCTTCCAAATTGTCCCCATATCCTAGCCATTGAAATGTGTTCCCAAAGCATATAAACGATTAATTCTTGATCATGCACCATTTCCTTTATTTTTGCTCCTAATTGTGCGTAAATTGTGAAAATAGAAAATTCCATTTTGTAGATAAACATGGAGGAGGAAACTTTGAATTACCCGTAGTTCCAGAAGAGAAGAGGATATTGGTGAATGCATCAACTGGTTGCTCTATAGCAGCAAATTCACATTTTCTGCAGATTTGACACTAAAAGCTTCAAAAAAAAGATTTATTTATTTACTTATTTTGTTAAAAAGCAACCTTTTCAATAAAATCAATTACAAGGAAAAGGTGAACAAGGAGTCCACCTAAATAAAACAAAAGGTACATGAAAGTAAAAAAAAGAAAAACAAACATAAATAGAAGACATATCATCCAAAACGTTTCAAATACAAGATTGAAGTTAATAGAAATACAGAGCTCCTAGAAAGGACAACTCTTCTAATTAGAATTTAACATAATTTGCATAATATGCCAGCTGTAGTAACAAAAAAGAACAACCATGCAGCACTAACGAAATGATTTTGATTTAATAAGATTTGAATAGAACTGTTCTCCACATCTCAGAAAAATGGGGGAAAAAAGATTCCTCATAGTAGAACATAATGCTCGATTAAATAGATAGTCATATTTGTAAGTTGGAAAACAGCAAAATATCTATGTACTTGATTCAAACTCCAATAGACTTGAATTTTCTGTTAGTTTCTCCCAAGTTATTTAAAGGTTCAAGTTCAACTTGTACGAATGAAAAGCATACAAATTTAAAAGATGGCTGAGGTAGAACGATAGAGTTTGTATCATAAATTACAAAGAACAGTCAAGAAATATAGGAAAACAAAGTGCCATCCAACACATGATTAAAAGTAAACATATATCAGGGTGGAAATTAGTGGATATACTTGAAATGTTTTGCTCTTTCTAGAAAATCATGCCAAGAATTATCACCATGGCGTAATTGTGTGCTAAAACTAGATCCTTTTGTAGGAATTACAATTGCCATCGGAGACTGAGCTTCCACAACTCGACTGCACGATAGAAGCTATCCAGTGAGATAAATTATTGAGGAGAGCACAAAAAAAAGATAAAAAAGTAGACCAGATGGCCAATGAATGATGGGACCTTCACCTATATAACGGTATACATTTTTCACCACGAATGATTAGATCCTGACCACAAGAGCAAATGAATGAAAAATTGAAAATGATGACTGTGAGGGCAAAATATAGCGTGTAAATTTGATATATATATATAGATATATATATATTCACACAAAAAGACGAGTATGCTGAAGCCCTATGGAAGAAGTAATGGGTAAAGATTATTACGCTAGTGAACTTATTCAGATTAAAGAAAATTAACAGAATACAAATGAAATTATAAATCAAGAACTAATTGTGCTGTCATATCCCCTTCAAACTTATGATTTCAAAGGAACATGTAAAAAGGTTGAACTTAAAGCTTCATGATTGATTTCAATTTTTCACTCTACTTTCCAAAACCAGTCTTTTTTGGTAAATTACTGTTCAAAATCTGTCTATTAAAATTTTAATATGTCTTTTCCTTTTCTCTTTCTACATAATCTTGTCCTTTGTGTATTTTCCTCCCAAATGGCCTACAAATTCTAAACTTGTCCAAGGAGAAAAGAGGGAAATTGATTATTCATTTCACAAACTCTAATTCAAGAAAGGAAGCTTGAGACTTGAAATAGTTTCGAACCGCTCTAGTTCATTCATTTCACAATTTTCAGATGAATCCACAAAAAATATAAAATATCAAGAAAAATGTTTAGGGCTTCCATAGAAAGTGTAACAACCTGTGTAAATATGGCTTTGGCTTTTGATATTTTGAGTCTTGTTGATATTTCACCAGCAGCAAAACTATCAGCTATAGATACAACAACATAGCCTGCAAGAACAATGGCTAGGTAGATAACAACCGAATGGACATTCATTGGCATATCAATTGCAATTGCAGATCCTCTCTCCAAGCCCAGTTCTTTGAGTGCATGAGCTACTAACCTTCAAAGTATAACAAAGTGAACTTCAATTACTTCTTGTTCTAAATACAAATGGTTAAAAACATTCTTTTTCCTAAATATTCTAAAGGAACATCCAAACCTCATTTGTTAATTTTAAATTCACTGTAGATATTTCAAACCAAAATCGCCAAAACATAAGACTAATTGGCTTGAGAAACAGCTACTAGCATGACTAGCTTCATAACAGCATAAAACAACAACATCTAGGAGAGCCTAACAGTGCATCCCACAAGTACAGTACAAATTTACTAATATTAAAATCTTTCAAACTCTTATACGAAAAAGAATAAAGATGGTATTGTCAAAATTTCGCATTACCAAAGCGTCCTTTACCATCACATGATTCACAACCCACTAATAGCAATAAAAAGCTAGCTAGCAGGACAAGGAATATTTACCCACACTTAAAAGGAGACAGAAACAGTCATGATAACAAATTGAAAATCTAGGGGGACCAACTGATACAGCATAATGACTTTAATAAGTTTCTAGGAGATTACATCAAAAAGAAAAGAAATAAATGATCATGAGTTTGATGAAACAAAGATTACAGGAAATGGAGTATCATACCAGACTTCTGAACGCAATTCCTTAAGTGTCAGTTTGTTCACAGGCAGATCATCCTCTCCTTCATCACGCCATAGTATCAATGTATCATCCAGACTCCTCTTGGAGTTGACACTCAAACAATTCTTTGCTGGATTCACATATGCTCCAGGCAGCCATTGACCACCCGGATGGGAAACATGCCCTTCTCCTGGAAAATTCTCACGGAAAATACATTCCGGAGGCTTGGAAAAAGATATGTTCATCTCATCGAATATTGTTCTCCAATAGACCTGACAAATGAGACACCAAAACAGAATACGATAAGTCTCGACAAATTAGGCGCACTTCTGAACCAAAAAAATAATCGAACAACATTGACAACACCTCACCTCAGGGTTTGTAACCGAAAATTCCTGGAAATCTGCAAAATTTGAAATGGGATCCTTGTACCTTAAACCCAGAAACTCTTTCCCTCGCCTTTCTAATAGCTTGCCAACATTTGTCAAAGTTGCAGCATTCCTACTCAATAGAACAAGGATTCTTACTTCAGTAAAACGACGTTATGCGACCAATTGATATTTCTCACAAGATAGCTTTAACTCTTCTAGTGCTTTACCCTTTTGGCAATATTTAAAGATTACTAGAATAAGAAAAAAACTTTGCCCAGTAGATTTAAGAAAGACCAAGAAACTTTTTACATTAATAATGCAAGACAAATCCTATAACGATAAAAACTAGTAGAGGATCCAAAAAATAAAAAATGAATAAATAAATAGAGGATGACTCTTTTTTCTTTTTTGTTCCTCAACTTTTCAACTTTGCTAATCCCACATAATAGTAGAAGAAGAAGAAGAAGAAGAAGAAGAAGAAGAAGAAAGACTAATGTTTTTCAAATTAATTAATAATAATACTGTCATCCTAATTCCTACTATTCAGATCATTAATATTTCCGTAAGTGAAAAGTTTTTCTCGGGAAACAAACAGTCTCCAAACGTAGAATTCAAGGAAAGCAGAAGCGAATAGAGGAATCTTACGGGTCGGGAATCCAGGCAGGCGGGTCGGGACCGAAGCCGTTGTAGCAGGCATAGTAGAGCATCCGGTGGAGGGTGAAGGGGCAGTCCGGAGAAAGAACACGAGTCGAGATCTCCCGCCATGTGTCCGGAGTGGCAGCACCGTAATTACGGACGACCTCGGCGATCCTCCCATGAAGTGTGTCGGCGACGTCGGGCGGGATTCCGAGGGCGGCGATGTCGGAGGCGGTGACGCCGTCGAGGGATTTGCCGGCCATTTTCAGAGACAGAGAGAGAGAATTTTTGAAGTGAGTTACAAGAGTTCGATGAGTGGCTGAGTCCGATGAAGAAGAAGCTGAAGCTGATGATGAGATGAGGTGGTTTTGTTAGGGGTGGGCGTGCGTTGGGAGTGAGTGCAATGCAACAACCGTTTGTTTGGTGGGTAAATTTCACTGATTTCCCATACAATCGTGTGATATGCCCTTAAAATTTGTAACTATTATATTGTGCTCTAAACTACAATATTTTTTTTAAATTTACCCCTTAAATTTCAAAACATTTAGTTTTTAGATTAGTTTGTTAAATTTTATTTGATTTAAGATTCGATATATATAATATTTTTTTTAAATTTATCTCTTAAATTTTGAAACATTTACTTTTTAGATTAGGTTATTAAATTTTATTTGATTTAAGATTAGATATATATTAAGGGGTAATGTGAATATCTTTTTCACTTTAAATGAACTAGTTGGGCATCAAACTCTTGTGTATTCTACCTTTAAAGCACATGCTCAAAAGCAAGAAAAAGAAAAAAGAAAAGTAGAGAATATATCATAATTCAAATATGTTCTTTAAGGGTTTTGAGTAAATAGGTAAATTTATCATTTTAATAAGCGTAATAAGTATTTTTTATAAAAAAAAAACATGTTTCTACGTTCATAGGGTAAACATATAGTAATATTATAGTTCAAGGGATACAACAAGTATGTTTTAAAGTTTAAAGAGCATTTTAACACAAGTGACATCGTTTATGAGGAATTTATAAAATTTGTCCTTATTTAGTTGATCAGAAAACTATCCTAAATACCCCTCTTTTCTTTTTTTTTGTTCCTGCGTTGGGAAGCGTAGTTATAACTATAAACTTTAGAACTGAAAACTGTAGCATGTAAAAGTTTTACACTATTTTTTATTATTATTACTATAAGATGTAGCAATAAAAGTTTTGGTCAGAGCTAATTTTGCCAATTATTTTTTATGGAAAAACATTCATATTTCATATCGTGTTTTACTTAAAACATTTTGTCTTGGTTATTCTACAAAAAAAATAACACCTAGAATACCAACTATAATTCTAATTTAATTTTAAAAAAACATAATTCTAATTTGACAGATAGGTTGTTCTTAATTTATTTTGCAAATATAACCAAATTGGTACGACAATGTCTTAAACACTTACTAAAAAAGAAGAAAAAATTATATTTATGTCATACTTTTTAAAAGCGGTGGTTATTTGTACCATACTTCGAAAAGTTTATGATAATATTATTCATCTTACATATTAAGTTGCATCACAGATAAACATGTGTAACATTTATAAGAAGTAAATATTAAAAGATGACGTTTATAAAAATTTCCCATAAAAGATTAAGTAGGTGAATTATCAAGTTGTTTTCTTCTCTTTTTTTTTTCTATTATTACCCTTAAATATTATAATTATATTAATAATTACAATATACTATATAACTATTATTCAATATAATTAATATAATATTATAATAGATTGTAGTGTAATTATATCTTGTAATATGATATAATATAATATAAATATATGATATAATATAATATAGTATAATTGGTAATATTATAATTAATAATATCATATTACATTAATATAATATTATATATTATGATGATAATATATTTTAATATTAATATAATTATGATATATTATATTAATAATATGATTATTAATATAATTAAATATTAAGATGATATTATAATTCCAATATTATCATTTATTATATTGTCTTATACGCTATAATTACATAATGTATCATGTAATACATAATTATATAGTTATAATTAATTTATAATTACTAAAATATAATATGATATATCATTATATTAGTATAATATAATCTATTTGTAAGATTGTAATTAGATTATAATTGAATATTATTATTTTTTTATGTGATATTATATTTTACATAGTATATATTATAACAATAAAAATGTAATTATAATATCAAAATTACATTTTATAGTATTCTTTATATAAACCATAATTATAATATTAAATTAAGTTGGCGTCTATAATTCTTTTACAATCTAAGATATTCGTTGGTTAAATTCTTCAAAATCTAAACACTAACCTTATCAATTTATATTGAATTTTATTTTAGACTTTAATAATAAACTAAAAAATTGAATAAAATAGGCTTTAAAAAATTCTCAAAATAAAATAGAAAATATTTTTAACTTTTTTATGATGGGAAAATTTTTATAAATGCTATCTTTTACTTTTTATAAATGTCACATATGCTCATTCGTGACATAACTTAACATGTAATATGAATCATAGTATGTCATAAGCTTTTCTAAATAGGGCATGAATAGATATAACTTTCAAAATGCTGCATAATATGTAATATTCTCTTTATTATAATATTTTAAAGGAATCCATGGGATATTTTGAATATTTGTAGTAGTATTTTGATAAAGCACAAGGGATACAAGTATTTTCCTCTTGTTGAGTTATGATTTTATATTTATTCTTTGAGAATTATATGAAAGGACAGCCTACTAGTAAGTTTTTGTTTTGAATCACTAGATCCATATCAAGTTTTGTTAGTTTGCATCGAGAAAATACTTAAACACCTCTTATGTTTTGTCAAAATACTTTTGTGAATTCAATAGATTCTTCGGATAGAATTTTGGATTGGGTTTGAATACATATTTGGTGACATCAATAGTTGAATCTCACTTCAAATTTTACTTGAGTTTTGAATGCAAAATTTGAGTTTTGCTCTCCCCTTAAATTTTCAAGATTTGAATCTAAAAACTACAGTTCAACATTTTATTTTATTTTTCAAATTTTTTCCATTTTATACTTGAGGAATCAAAAATCATAACTTCTTCATTTGATATCCGATTAAGAAGATTTTTCTTTTCATTGCACTTATAATGAAAAGTGGAATAAATCAAGATATATATTGCATAATCACGAATATTAAGGTTTTGTTAGATTTTTTTGGTAAATCGAAATCTTTTCCATTATATATTCAAACACAAATTTCAATGTATTCTTTATTCAGGCTAACACTTTATCTACATATTCAAATGTCAATTCAAGTAGCAATTTAAAGCACACAACTCAAATTAAAATATTTAAATCAACACAATTTAAATCCGTCTGTCAAACCAACTATACTTTTGTCTCTTTTATTAGAGAAACTCTAAGGCTGCTATCTACGCAAAAGTTGTAGTTAGCAAAAATGGCAAGAATGTGACATTTTTTAACTTTTGAAGCACACTAACTACTACTTCAATTTTAGCTAAACTAAATTAACTTTTAGCTATCCTACTAGCCAAATGTAACGAGCTTGCAAAGCTAGCAAAATTATTTTTTATTATTTTAATATTGATTTGACTACAAAAATATATTAAAATAATCCATGTTAGCTGAAATAAGAGTATGGTTGGAATGGGTTACCTAAAAGTCATATCAAGTGGTCAACATCTCATCCTCAAACCAGGTCAATGATTTTATGCTAACGCCATAAGATCTGGTTTCTCTTATTTATTAGCCTAGGCCCACATTTTGCTTAAACCTCTAACCCAATACTTCAAACCTTGATGGATAAAGCAAAGAAGTCTAGCGAAAGCTTCCCAGCCACTACACCACAATCTTCAGTGGTGATAGTCAGTGAGCCACTTAGTGATAGCGATACTCTTCCTTTTTATCACGCATTTATTCCAAAGGCTTTTTTATTTTCATTTCTTTGGTAAAGATTAAGTTATTAAGTTGTGTACGAAATAAACTACCCCCAGGATCGAATTGTTTCGTGTCTTTTTTCAAAATGCCCTCCAAGATTTTGATGTTCCATCTTGTCCACATAGGGATATATTCTTTCTATTAAATTCCATTCAGATAAACATATTGCATAAATTGCGCATCGTTTTTTTTTTAATTTTCTTTTAAACTCAGGGTTTTTTTTTTTAAATTAATTCTGTGAAATTAAGCTGGCAATAGGAAAGCAACCTAATTAAAGAAATACCATGTATCAAATAATGCCAATTTCTTGATGGATGTTTCAAAAGGATTTTATTTGACTTTCCGCTATACTTTATTCAAAACAATGGTCCCTTTTTTAAGGAAGTTAAAAAAAAAAAAAAAAACAAAGGTTGCTTGGATAAACCTTCTGAGCTTAGAGATAGTAATATGTTCATTTTATGTGCCCTTGTATTACGTAACGTTGTTCTGTTCTTGTAGTTGGATTAAAGCAGACGACGCGAGAGTCTTTTACTAAATCTTGGTTTTGTGGATTGCTTTTCCAGCTTTAATTTCAATTAGTTCATCTTTGAAGGTAAGGATTTCTTGTCTCTTGATATGATGCCTTACGTGCTCATATTTTTTATTATTTATTTTTTAGGCACACATTTGCAATTCGAGACCATTAACTATAGTCATAATCTTACAACTTTTTTGGGCTTAAATACTAACTCAACAGTATAGGCTGACAAATATTACAACTAGCCACATTTTTTTTTTTTTACCCAAAGAACTAGGCCCGGCCGTTTTGACACTACAAGAAAGAGCCTGCCACATGATCCTTGTCCATAAATTCCAAAGCCCTGCTCAAGCACTCCATGGTAAAATTCCTCCAGTTGCCAAAGCTGCTATAGCTTAAAGACTCCATGTTATTAAGCTCATTTTGTAGCTGTAAGATATCATCGGCTGTAATTGTTTTGATGTCAGGTCGTACATTTATTTCCGGTACAGCTTGAAGACCGATGAAGGCACGCACCACATCTTTTAGATGGTCAAATATAAAATCAACGTCGAAGCCTCTGCTTCGAGCATAGTGTAGACAGCAGTACCATGCTTCACGACCGTCCTTGGTAATCGTCGTCACTGGCGTCCTAGCCATGCTATGCAGGACTTGGCATATGAAGTGAAAAGTGATGCTCTTCATTGCTGGTGTTGCTTCTGAACGGCTGCTAATATCTTTATGTTTACAGAGCAATAGTGTCAGAACACGAGCCAAGGTCCTACGTATTGTGTAACCTTAAACAACAGCAACCTCCAACTTTAAAGAGCCAGATTTTATTTCCAGCCTCTTCGAGTGACGTAGTCTATTAAGAAAATCAACAAAGTTTTCGAAATATTGGGGGGTGAAATGAGCGAGTTTGTGATGATGTTGCATGTCACAACCGAAACTGAAATTGCACCACAACATATTTATTTCCTCTTCAGATAGCTTATTCAAGATATCCCTGAATTCCAGTTTGTTTTTTATTTCTTCTGGATCATTAATCTTCATTGGCTTGAGCTTCCCATGATCTTCGTCTTTCCTTAATGTGGTTATAATCTGATAAAACTCACGTCTAACGACTTCTTAGTGACAAGAAAGGAGTTTGACAAATGACAATAACCAAATAGTATTCCATTGAACCATTCTTTGGTTAAAGAAAAATACAACCGGTGGAAAAAATAACTTTGGAGAAATCAGTTCGTTGGTTAAAGAAATCTACATGATAAATATAAAATTATTTTATTAGATGGTTTAGAAATGGTTGTCGAATTTTTACTAGTTCAAAAAAATCAAACAGCATCTGCACCATTGTACTATGTTGCCAAAATTAATTTTAAGTATATGTTTCATTAAAGAAAGAGTTAAATATATAGGGGAAACTTAATGAAATTGTAATGATCGATAGATGTAATAAAGAAATTAGTAATTAAAAGGGAGAACGGCGGGAATAGCAGATTTATTTTATAACTTTTTGACGTAATTTATTTTATACTTTAAACCCTAAAGAAAAGGGCTATGTGATTGAGGAGTATTTTGTGAAGATGAAGCAAGTTGCCGGTATGATCAATGTTACTGGCGGTGAGGTTATTACTTATGATGACCTTGTTTTTTATATTCTTGGCGGACTTGGCAATGGATATGATTGAGTTGTTATTCATCTCAGCTCAATTTATGTTACAAGCTCATTCAGCTCAATATATGTTACAAGCTCAGAAAATGAGGCTGGAGCATCAGATCAATCAAGTCAATGTTGATATCATCTCTCAAGGAAATCGCTCTACCAATCTTGCTAGCTTTAGGAGTAATGGAAGTTTCTCTTTTGGTCAAGGAAATGGAGGTCGGCGAGGAGGCCAATTCAACAATTCCAATGGTCGAGATATAGGTGGCCGTGGTTTTAGCAAAGGTAACAAGCCAATTTGTCAGATCTGTGGTCGTGCTTCTACATCAGTCTAGAAGCATCTTGAAGAACCTAAGAGGTTCTGGAAGACTTAAGACTACTCTGGAACTCTCTAGAACTTTAGGAGCACTTAGGGACAATGTAGAGTAGTAAAGAATTCTCTAGAATACTCCATACTTGTAAATAACTTCCATACTTTACTAGAATATTCTACATAGGAAATAATAGCCATCGAATCGATGCAATCTAGACTGTCCATTTGTTAGGAGGATGCCTATAAATAGGACCAACCCCTTCATTTGTAAACCATCCAAGAAATATAAGAATCATAGGCCTTGTATAGTTCTCTTAGCTTAATACAACATTCCTTTCAGAGTTCTCATTGTTCTCTCTCATGTTCCCTTATATCTAGGCAAGTGCATAAGCGAGTTAGGCTGACTTAGCATCGAAACTGTGCTAAGGCCGCACGAGTAGCTTTGGGAGAAAGTAAGCTCATGACATATGGCTATTAAAGAGGACCCTTTGAGGGTTTGAACCGGTTTGTTTAGTAGTAGTAGGTGAGGATAAAAATATTGATATCAACACTTAATTTTACGAAAATATCAACGAAAATATTGATATTGGTGAAAATTATAGTAAAATATGAAAAGTCATCTCAAACCATTTTATTTTTAAATGAAACCTAAACTCTAAAATTGTTAATAATACATAGTTTAAATGAACTTTTCAATCAAATTATTAAGTATGTGATGAATATGAATAGTAAAAAATATTTGTCTAGTTTGCTTTTGTTTTCAGAATTTTTGGAAATGTTTTCATATATTTTTCGAGGCAAAAATTTTAAAAACACTCTCAGCATAATTTTAAAAAAATTATCATTTTCTAAAACAAAATATTTTCACCTATTTTGAATCTCAAATTAAGCAAATTAATTAAAAGTCAACTAATAAAAGTACTTTACACCTATAGTTTTATATAAGATAAAAAAAAATATCAATACCAAAAAAAGCTTCTAAGAGAATCAAAGGTATTTGGAATACCTTCTTGTTGCAAAACAATATGCACTAAAATTTTAAAAATTTTAAGTTAGAGTATTTTCTAAAACACAAGTTTTACATGCTAAATACATGAATTAATGATAGATCTTACATACTTCTTTTGCATACTGAAAGCAGCAGGAATCCGTGAAGAGAAGAATGTTCTAGAAGAGCCTCAACCAACTGGTATTGTTTGCTATTCTCAATTCATGATCGGAATACGGGTGGTCGCACGTCGTACAACCTTTCCTCCATTAACTCTCCTTTTCCTCATGGAGTTACAGAGTTTTTCTCACTAGAGTACTTTATACTTCTCAAGTGATCTGAGTAACAAAGAAAACTCACCCCTTTTTATGGTGGTCAGATCTGGAGTTAAACCTTATCAGATTAGGATTCAAAATTTGAGTCTGGATTAACTTCAAAGTAAAAATACGTAGACATATTTTCTAAATCTAACTACCACAACGCAGAAGATCTAATCAAATTCGAACTTCCTCAAGCTGACCTGATTTATCCAATCTCAATCAATGGGATAAATCCTATCTTATTTAACCTGGGTATCCTTTATAGAGCCTTTATTTAATTTAAATAACCCAATAGAAAAGTCATTTGATTAAAATAGTCATATATAGATAAACCCATACAAAATTATCTAAATAATTTAACATGTTTATCTTGAATTAATTCACAAAATTAATTCAACCGATAACTAACACGAATTATTAAATCCAATTAACCTGAATTTTAGCCAATCCAATAATTTAACATAAGTCATCAATGTGTAAGAAAAACATGCCATATCGTTATAGGATTTATTATGAGCTAGTTTAGGGGACCCAATGGACATATATGGATCAAGCTCTTATAATTATAAAATATAATATCCCAGATACATATTTTATAATTATCAACTCTAACACTATTCCACTAAAAGCTTAGAGTTGCACTCGCGAATTATATAAAATTACAAAGCGCCAATAAGCTAACCGTCCATGACATATCATAATGTGCTACATCCCTATAGGATATTCATAATTGGGTTAAGGATAAATTTTGTTTTACCTTCCTGATTATTTTTATCATACGTTTCATTATCACACCATTGGAATACTTCCTATTTATAAATAGTATACCATTCAGTTATACCTATGTATCCAAATAGTTGAGCGTTCCATCTTTCAATTATCAGATAATGCAAATAAGAGAATATCATTAACTCTACAAAAGAGCAATGGATTCTATATCTATGAATAACTAGTTTACGTTAATCAAGAATCATGTCTCTAACGTACCAGTAGGCGCACTATCATCAAATCAGGATGTCACCTTTTAATATATCAAAAGACACAATCAAGAATATGGGCTCATTAATTATTTCAGGATTAAAACGCAACATATATGATTGTTTAAAGTGAATTGATTTAAACAAACAGAATTATTAACTAAATCAATTCAACTTTTTATCCTGATCCAACACATCGTCACTTATGACAATGTGTCAATGTTTTTACTCGTAGAGTCCCACTCCAATGACTAAGACAAGCCATGCCATCTTCCTTTAGGGATATAGACAATATAACAATCTTAGCATGAATAAAGTGCCCAACTTTATTCACTCGATTATGGATCTTATCATTTAGACCATTACATTTAAGATTCATGTCATCCACATAACCCATCCATCATATGTATGATCTTAAAGGTTTAGACCGACAACTCAGACTTTTGTTTACTTATCATACATTTAACAAAAATAAACATAAAGAGGACAACATTTAGTATATGAATAATAAATAAACTCTTTATTGATAAAATGTCTCCAAAAACTTATTACAACTTTTTATCCCTAGGGCACTATGTCTAACACTTCTTAGTTCAAATAATATTGATATCAAAACATAGGGTTTGAATATTTATAGAGAAATTAAAGGTCTATTATGATTGCTGGTAACTCTAAAATTGAAGTTGATATTTTGAATCACATGTCCTAGAGCATAGAATAAATTAAAAATTGAATTTATAGCATTGAAAAGTAAATTTTTAAAAGACTATATTAAAAAAGGGATTTTTTTGCCATAGCTCTCCAAATTTTGTAACCTGTAGTACGTGGATCCTTATTTTAAGAATTTGGACACTTAAATCTAGGACTCTTAATCTCTTAGCACCTTAGTCTTTATTTTAAGAATTTGAATACTTAAGTTCCCGAACTCTTAATTTGTTGGCACTGCTAGTCCCCATCTTATTAAATGACATAATAGACTTAATTTGTTGGATACCATTAAATGATATAATAGATTTCAATATTTTGAAGCTTTTTTGCTTCTTAGGTCTTGAAAATGTATTTTTTTGGCTGAAAGGTCCCCAAAAGCTATCTTTTTTTAAGTATAACTCATTGTTTTTTTCCCATAAATAATATTTAAATACCCTAGTATAAAATTAATTACAATAATTATTGACAACAAAGAGATTGGTTATAAATTAGAAAAAAACAAGAAATTCATAAGTAATCATTCTATCTTATTTTTAGTAAATTGATACCAAATTATAATGATATAATTAAATAATTATAATGCAACAATATTTAGCTGTTTAATTACATACTTTTTTTTCTTAAAGATCTTTAATATAATTGAGGATAATAAAAAGCATGTAATCAAATAATATATAATTAGACAACTAATTGTTATGTTTGTCTTTAGTTATATCGTTATAATTTGAACCAACTTAACAAACTATAATGGAATAGATAGCTAATTTTCTCAAAACATTTGTGAATTTTTTTCAGTCAATTACTTGTTGATAATCATTCTAATTAAATTTTTAGGGTATTTAAGCATTATTTTAGACATAAAAAATTATACATCAAAAAAAAAAGTGAGAAAAGCTTTTGGAGACCTTTCTATAATATATATATATATATATATATATATATATACATGTATACATGTTTTTAGGACCAAAAAATAAAAAAAAACCTCAAAATATTGACATCTCTTATATCATTTAACAATAAATAAAACAATAAAAGCACTAATGATGTCAACAAATTAATAGTTTGAAGGCTTGAATATTTAAATTCTTAAAATAAGGACTTATAGTGCTAATAAATTGAAAGCTTGGGGAACTGGATATCTAAAATCTTAAAACGAAAATTAAGATGCTAACAAATTTAGAGTTTAGGAACTTAAGTGTTTAAATGCTTAAAACGAGGATCCAAGTACTAAAGCTTATAAGATTTGGGGACCTACGACATAAAAATCCCTTAAAATGAATAACAATAGCTTGAATTTTATATTTTAAAGTAATTTAAAAACTTAAATATAAAGTTTAAATATTTTATCAATTTTTTTTACAAATATTTCTATGAAAATTTTCATATAATTTTTAGATTTTTTTTGTCATTTTACAATACAGTTTCACGGAAACATATATTTTCGTCAAAATATTAATATCCGTGGAAATTTTCACTAAAATTTTTAGATATTCTGTAAAAAACAATGCCCCTATTTCCATATTGGTATGTTGAAAATATGAAAATATCGGCAAAAACATCAATGAAAATGTCTTTTTTTCAATCCTTGGTGGTAGTTATTCGTCGGGTGGTTGGCATAAGTACTTATTTGGACATAACGTGGATTGTTTGATTGGTTGTAACTTGCATGTGCTCCTTTAAACAACATTGTACAAGGAATGACTACCTTAATTTTTCTATCAAGGCATTAGTTAATAGGCATACAACAACCTTGTGATAAATAAATGCCTTGAACATCTCCATTGGCAGCACTTCTCACAAGATTGTCGCTGAAAATGCAATCGACCTTTCCGCAAGATTATACGAATTTTATGTTCTTTTAGTTTTATGTTCTTCTCGAATTTTTTTAACCATACTTTTGGACCTCGGCGACTTTAACCATAAAACTGCATCATTATTTGTCAAATGCATGTTCTTCCATTTTTTAGCTCTTGTTTGGATTATTGATTACAAACTACTTAATATTAATATTATTATTATTATGATTAACACTAATAATCTTGAATTTGGGCTTTTTTTACTCTTAAACTTTATAAATCACTATTTTAATCATTTAACTTTTAAAAAATCTTCACTTTGTCCTTTCTATTTATTTTTCTATTACGTTTTTCTGTCCCATGTGCTTTGTAAGTATGCAATTGCAAATCCTTCATGACGTTTAGGGCTGGGAGATTTTTTATCTAGAACCTTTTTTCCCCCTTTTTGGGCAAAAAAAGCTATGAACTTGGGGAAAAAATTTTGTTTTGATAAGAACTTTAAGAAGAGTTTTTTTTCCCTGCAGAAATTGGGATCGAAAATCCAAGTGGGGAAGCGAGGAGAGTTTTAATAAGCGACAAAACTGAAAGGAAGAAAGTGAGATATTCGATCGAAAAGGAGAGAGATGCTGACCCTCTCAAAGTGTTTGATGCCCAATTTCCAATCTGCAAAAGCTTTTTTCTTTTTTTCCATTCCTTTTTTTTTTGTTTTTTTTTTTGTTTTTTAATTTTATTTTGTCCTCTTTTTTTTTTTTTTTTCAGTATATGGGAAAGAAGGGAAGTTGGAGGTCTCTATCCCACAATGACAAAAAAAAAACTGTGTTTCAAGTTCTTATTAAACCTTAATTTTTCCCCAAATTAATAGCTTTTTTTCACAGCAAAAGGGGAAAAAAAAAGTTCCAGACAAAAGATCTCCGAGCCCTAATGTGATGAAGGACTTGCATATCTAAATTTCTGTTTTTGCCGTTAACTTGATCCATGTGACTATGCAAGTCACATGGGAATGAAAAACAAATTTTTAACAGAAAAATAAATGGAAGGAAAAACGTTTTGTTAATAGAAAAATAAATGGAAGAAGCAAAGTGAAGACTTTTGAAAGTTGATGAAGTAAAGTGACAATTTTTAAAGTTCATGGAGCAAAGTAGGAGACACTTCAAAGTCAGGGCCATTCGTGTTGATAATCCTTATTATTATTATTTAACATGTTTGGCATCAGTCGACTTAGCATTTTCTGATGCAAGAATGTTCTAAAACTTCAAAAACCAACTCCACAAAAATTAGTTTCAGAAGTGAATTTCGTGATCCTGACCTGCTCCCTATCCCTCAGAGAATAAAAGCTAACCAAGCTAAAGAAAATTAGTGGGAATTTATGGGGGTACTTCATTCACGATGAAAGTATAAGTGTTGAAATCAGTTTTTAGTTTCTCAATCTAGACTTTAATTTTTTAAAGAAAAATTGATGATCAGATATGAGATATTACAATATCCAACAGAATAATTGAAGTGGCCTGAACATCATTGGTGAAATTGTGACCGTTAGAGGCAATATTTCCTTTTAAGGACAGATTTGTTGATACTGTTGAAGATGGTATGAATAATTTGATATTGACGAAATGTCAACCTCTGTGCTAGATGATTTACACAACCCAGATGGGGCCATGGCAACATGGTTTTGTTGATCATTAGTTGAGGGTTGTTTGGTGTGCAGCTAATGTTATGAATCTATGATGCTCGTTCGGGTGATATTCGAAAAACCGCGCAGATCGGATGATGAAAATGAAAGCCTCTGAAACTCATGCTATTGGTGAAGTTGTTGCTTTTATTCTCAGAGTTTAGTACAGCAATGAGTTCAATCGGCAAGTGGATAGAGTTTGGTGTAAACCATAGAAAAGTAATTCATTTTAAAGGAAAGAATGACATCTTGAGAGAGGGGTTGTATGCAAAGAAAATTGTTCCCTGAGAAACCTTCAACCATTGATCAGCCTAATAAACTTGTGGTGAAGGATTATGATAAGGATCATCATGTGGGAGACCCTGCAAGCACTGATTTGTGAACCCAAAGTTGCTTTCTAATTAATTAGCACTACAATGCAACAAAATGTAATTAGACCATCTCTTCTTCTTCTTTTTTATTTTTTATTTTTCCTTTTTCATTACAAAAAAAAAAAAAAAGAAAAAGAAAACCACCACTGCTTACACTTGATCAAAAAAATTAATAAATTTATTACATGAGACTAATCTAAATAACATATGCATTATGCACATCGAGAACAAATATTTTCCTTACTTTCAAGATTAAGAGATGTCATTTCAAGAGGGAAAAAAAGGAAAAAAAAAAGATTAAGAGATATCATTCGGGAAGTAATTTTTGGCCGGACTGAGCTGTGGAACTGGTTGGACCAAAACGTTTTACCGCAGAAATGACTCGCGATGGAGAAATAACCTCTGCAAAAGAAAAGTTGTAGGAATCCGTCCCTAAACGACTCTGCAGCCACCCTCTGCTTCCAGAGAAACCATCAGCCACAACCCAACAGTTATTGAAGCCGAGATTAGTTAATGCTCTTGCAACTATCTTTGCTGAATCCGAGTACCTAAATATATATCAAGAGGCAGAGAACAATGTAAGCGGTTTGTACCAAAAAAAAAAAAAAAAAAAACGATGAGACGTTCAGCTTCATTGAAGGGAAAACGCAAACACACGCAATCAGAAAAGATGGAAGTACTCACGAGTCCAGGATGATGATGTTTGAGCCTTTGTTAACTTTCTTAAGATAGGAAATCTTCAAAGCTGCTATTTCTGCCTCTAGTTTCTTCACACTTTTTACGAGGCCTCGAAGCTTGCTAGGTAGTTCTTCCAAGCTGAACGACATTAGGGAAAAACTTTGAAGAACCATGATGGAAAACTTGAGTAATACAAAGTTAGAGGGTGTTGTGAGAAGCAAGCTGAAATCTTGCATATTCCACGTAAGTTACTGAGGAAAAGGGAAATTTTAAGAGGTTTGAGGAAGTGAAACTACTCACGGAATGGAAATCAGTTTGCTTTTAGCACTAGACGGGAGGCGAGGAATGCCAGCCTTGTCCTTGTCCTTCTCTGATCGGATATCGATCATCACATAATTCTTTGCAGATATGAGATCAAGGGCTTGAGCAGCACTAAGCTGACCTGCAATGTAACAAAACCATAGTATTTTAGCCAAATCCTTATTTATATATATTTTTAAAAGATACATTTTTTTTTTGGTTACAATGGAGGATCAAACCTCTTTCCCCCCAAACCAATACCCACCCCACCCTTTTCCCAATGCCACTAGACCAACATGTCCTGGGCCCAAATCCTCATTTATATTAACAACAGAAGCCAACATCTATGTTACTAAAGCCAAACATAATTATTCTTACGCAGATTGTTCATAGTTCTATACATAATTATCAATCAGAAAAATAGAAAACAAGGGAACTTTAACTTACCTTGGTAGCCTCGGAGGTTAAAAGAAATAACGGACCAAATTGGGGGGAAAAGGAGGTAAGCAAGGAACAATGCTCCGGCAGATCCTGCAAGAGTGAGAGGCTCTGCAGAAGAAATGGTTTCAAAAGTTGATGAAGCAATTGGCTTTACCCCTTCAATTACCTTGGAGGTCTGCCGTGCTGCATCACCTAAAGTCTGAGACAAAAAATTTCACCATTTAGGTTATCAATGTAGCCCTTAACAAAACAGGTTTTATCTAACATAATTGAAGTCATCATTAGTTTTCAGAATTCCCCAAACAAATATCGCTTTATGCCTCAACTAATTTCCAGATACGAACATCTGTTCTTTCTTAATCTAGCATAGAACACAACATTTAGGTCTTGCACTTGCTTTGTAATATCGGTGGAGATTCTCTTAAACAACATCTTTGAGAAGATCTTTCTAAATTTCACTTTTAGGAACAAAAAGGGTTCCAATTAAGAATCAAGGCCTATTTTAACAAATAATGCACTTACGTTGAATCAAATATCACAAAATTCAGAAAGTTAAAACCCAAGTCAACTACAGTTCAAATTCTAGAGATGAGAACTGCATTCTTTAGTCAAATTCTTAGACAGGCACTGAAACACTTTAAACCACGCCCTTCCGATTCCAATATGATCCTTCATCCCAATCCCAAGCAGAACCTTAAACCACAGATTAGCCCTTGTCCCACAAAAATGGCACGAAAAATAGTAATGCAAAACTGACAAGAACTTGAAAATGTTGATTCTGAAAGAACCTTTGCAGCAGTGACAACAGGCTCAGTATCGACTCCGGCGCTTTGGATGGCCTCTTGGACTTTCTTTGAAGCCTCAGAAACAACTGGTGAAGCTAACTTTAGTGCCTGCTCTCCGGCCTGCCGTGCAATTGGGGTTGCCGAATCGATGGCAGGCTTTAAAGCATTTAACACTACGTCAAGAACACGCTGTGTAGTACTAAAAACACTCCAGGTCACTTGCTGAACTTGGTCAATTGTCTTCTCCACCTACCACCACGTAGAGAAGATTAACATTTCAAAGAATGGGAATCATACCAAATTGAAAAGACCCACAAAAAAAAAAAAAAAAAAAAAACAATAATTCCCTAGCATTTCTTAAGCATATCTGGTTCTTTTGGAAGTAAAGAACGGTTTTTTCCTTCAACTTCGTCCCTTTGGGACTTCAATATTGAGCAAAAGCTTTGATCCCAAAAGCAAGAAAGTACTTGAAAAACAACGTAATTAACCAAAACATAATTCAGATATAATATTTGACCTTCTATTTACCTACAAATAAATAAAAAAAGAACAATTCATGAAATGGGTTCAACAAAACAACTAAAAAAAAAGAGCAAAAAATCCACGTTTCGGAAGTACACCCATTGTTTTTGGAAGTAAAAGACTTTTAGTACCCTTTTTTGGGGGCTTAAAAATTGGCAAAAATATTTTTATCCCAAAAGCGACAAAATATTTCGACAACACAAATCCCAATTTCCCCAGCATCTCCTAAAGCAAAACTGTCGACTTTTGACGAAACAATTGAGGGATACTTCACAAGAAATTTTCTTAACCAGAAACAGACTCGAATAAAAAACATTTTGAGCACTTACTTCTGTTAATGAAGAAACAATCTGGTCTTTTGGGACAGTGAGAGCCTTGGCTTCATGGGAATGAGTGAAGAATCCCAAAAGAGTGATTGTGGTGGATGCAGGGAGAGAAACAGAGGAGGGTCTGAACGGAGGCTTCAAAAAAGCTTTTTGTGAAGAAGGAGAAGAAGAAGGAGGAGACAAATGAGGTCTAGGGGCGGCTGAAGCTCGGATGGCCATCTCCATTGCCATCTTTGCAGTTGCCACCACTGAGAGAGAGAGAGAGAGAGAGTCTTGTCTCTCTGTCTGTTGATGTTTGATTTGTGACTAATGGGATTTCAACCAAAAAAATGAACGAGAGAGAAAATTGTGTGTTGATGATGGATATGTGGATCAAAATAAGTGGGAAAATCTAGAAAACTAGTGGTCAGTGATGAGAAGGCCTCTGCTAATTGGCCTGTGGTGTCCTATGTGGCATCTTCTTTTCCGCCATTCATTCCTATGTGGCACTTTTAATGCAAGTCACTGTTTCTGTCTTAAGTTTTGGGGGTCCCTTTAATCCAATAGATTTTGAGGTGAAGGAGAAGTAGAAAGGAAAAGAAGAATTGGAGTATATCCTTAATCCTGGTATAGATTGGGATTTTTCTTTCACATAAGACTCGTTTTCAGTTCAAATTAATGCTTTGAGGGATATTTTACACGTCGTATTATATTGCTTTGTTATTATATAATACATTGTTTGTTTTTACACTGTATCAAGTAGTTATACTATATTATACAATGCTTGTTTATCATCGTATTATATTGTGTTAATTTTTAATTTTAAAATTTTTATAAACAGTGAATATGGGTCAGGGTTTTGGAGTCAGATTTTAGGGTTAGGGTTGGGTTTTGGAACAAGGGTCAGGGTTAGGTTCTAGGACAGAGTTAGGGTCGAGATTCGAGAGACTAGGGTCAAGACTAGGGTTGGGTTGTGTTTTAGGACCAAGGTCGGGATTAGTATTGGCATTCAAGTACGAGTTTTGGGATCAGGGTAAAGTTTCGAAACCAGAGCAAAGATTGGATTTCTCTACAATTATTTTCTTTTCTTTTTTTTTTTAGCATAAATCACTTGAAGTCTTAGTTTTCTTAGTTTTATGGCATATATAGAAAGAGCCCTATTAGATGAAGAATGGAACATGTATGGAGAAAGCCTATCAACGGGGAACCTCTAATGCCAAGCCTTGCCTCTCTCTAAGAGAGGATGGAAATGATTTTAGGGGTGGGGATGGCGGGAAATCACTTCCTTATCAAGATTATAATTGACATAAAGAAAGTATAAATGTTGTATTTAGTACTCTAAAAAAATTTCTATTCCAAGTGTTATATCTACTTTTTATCGTTTTAAGCTTCTAAACTTACAAAACAAAGATTTTTCAACAACAAAAAAAATTAATAGGGGAAAATTTTGTAATAATTAAACGAGTAGTCAACCCACTAACCAATAATTGATCAAATACTATTTGACACATGCTATATTATTTGCTATTTTGATACCAAATTAACACCAAGTATAGCATATAATAAATCTGATGCTAAGAATAGCATTGCATAATTATCTTATCTGAAAACCAAAAATTCATCTAGTTTTTCACAAAAGAAGCATTATGCTATGTTAAAGTAACGATCGCATAATCAATGATATTGGTACGAACACTAAAACCCGTAAGATAAAGTAAGCTGAAAACGATGATAAGAGTTCAAGTAAGTTATGAATAATAATAAAAAATTCATAATTGAATGTTCATAAATGATCATAAATAGAATCATGCATTATGATTTTGCTTACATTCTATTTCATGATATGTTTACAAGATGTGTTCATGAAAAACGATTTAAGAGATGTTTACAAAAAATATTCATAGAAAAAGTTTTATAAGGAAAGTTTTAAGACAATGTCTTATGAAGAATGTTTTTAATGTTTTGTGAGATTATGTAATGTTTTTAATGTTTTGTGAGATTATATTTGAGCTTATTACAAGTTCCTTTATGCTGTAAATGGTTCTACAGAAGACCAATATGACTGGTTGACGAGCTCGATATCATAAAGAGATAGATGCGATGATTAAGTATAGATATCACTACAGTTTGTTTTTGTTACTTTAAGAAAAAGTTTTTCACTATTTAAAATAGTGTTTTAAAAGTTTTTAGAAAGCCAATGTTTAAGGAAATGTTTTATAAAAAATGTTTTACGAAAAACATTTTAAAGAATATATTTTACTGGATGGATATCAAGACAAGTTTGAAATGCATGTTTCAATCTTTGTTATAACGAAAGTCACAATAATTTAAAGTATGTTTCAAGTTTTATACTTATGTATCAAAATACATTGCAACAAATGTTGCAATAGTTTCAAAGTATGACTGAAAGGAAAAAAATTCTTAGAATTTCTTTTACTTATAAGTAAGAATAAAGTTAAGAAATGATGTTTAAGCAAGTTAAGTGATGACCCAACTTGGGTCATTACATGAAAATGATCTTTTCCTGTTGGTTTGTTGAACTTCTTGTAATCTATGCACAGCCTGTAGCCGATAACTATTCTTCTCAGATCAACTTATTGTTTTAATTTTCAACACTGCCATCCCTCCTTTCTTGGGTACAACTTTGCACAGGTTTATCCCAAGGGCTATTAGAGATGGGATAAATAATACCTACATCCAAAAGCTTCAGTCCCTCTACTCTTACTACCTCCTTCATGTTTGGGTTTAACCAGTGTTGATGTTTAACAGATCATTTATAGCTGTCCTCCATCAATATCTTGTGCATAAATATAGACGGGCTAATTCCCTTAATGTCGGCTATTGACCACCCCAAAATTGTTTCATGTTCCCTTAGCACCCATAAAAAGCTTATCTTCCTATTCTCTATTTAAAGTGGCAGAAATAATGACAGGAAGAGTAAAGGATTCTCCCAAGAAGGCGTACCATGGATGAGAAGGAAATGATTTAAGCTCCAACACTGGTGGCTTCTCCATAAATGGAAATGCTTTAGGATTTTCTCTTCCAAGTTCTTTAAAGAGCCTCTTGATAAAGATCAGTGGTGTAGCTTCCAAACAATTAATGCACTCCAAAATCGCAGGATCATCCGGGTCAAGAGATCCAACAAGGCATGCTTTAAGTGGCTCAAAATGGTAATTTGCATGAACAACTTCCTCAATACATCTTTCGGCCGTGTCGATCTATAAGCTATATCCACTTCATCTGAGTACTCCATTGCCTCGAAAACATTAAAAGTGACTTGTTCTTCTTGAACTCTCAGAATAAGTTGTCCTTTCTACACATTAATACGAGTTCTCCCAGTAGCTAAAAACGGCCTACCAAGAATAGTAGGAATTTCTTAGTTTTCTTCCATATCAAGAACAGTAAAATCAGCTAGCAAAACGAACTTGTCAATCTTTACTAAAACATCTTTAATGATCCCTCTTGGATACTTGATAGACTGGTCAACCAATTATAAGAAAACTATTGTCAGCTTTGCTTCCCTACACCCAACTTCTTAAATACAGAGAGAGGCTTTAAGTGGATGCTTACACCAAGATCACACAAATCTTTATCGAAGTGAGGATCCCCAATGGTATAGTGGATAGTAAAACTCACGAAATCCTTGAGCTTTAGTGCCAACTTCTTTTTCAAAATAGCACTGCACTCTTCAGTAAGTGCAACAGTCTCATAGTCCTCCAGTTTCCTCTTATGGAATCTTCTTCATGAATTTCAGGGAGCTAGGCATTTGTTTAAAAGCATCTATAAAAGAAATATTGATATGCAATTCTTAAATACGTCAAGAAATTTAGAAAATTGCTTATCTAATTTTTACTTCTGTAATTAGTGAGGATAGTGAATAGGTGGAACTTATGGAGGAGAGTTATCCAAAAAAAGGTTTGACTTTGGCTTTTTAACTTCATTTGGAGGCAGTATTTGGTTGATTAGGTAACTTTTCCATTGTAGACCTTGGTGACTCTAAATCTTCAACAAATGCTCTGATAGGGTCATTCAACTCCTTGCCACTTCAAAGAGTGAAGGCTTTTATATGTTCCTTTGGATTAGTCTCTATGTTGCTTGGTTAAACGCCGTATGGTCTTGTAGTGAGCATGTTTGAAAGTTGTCCAATTTGGGCCTCTAATTTTTTGATAGAAGTCACGTGATTCTGAATTGCAATCTCTTGTCTTTGAAGAGTGGCATCTGTCTTTGTCATAAACTAACTTGTATTCACCCTAAGTTAAGCAAATGCATTTTCCAATGACACCTTATCCGGTTGAGAATGAAAGGCAGGCGCTGGTTTTACAACATTCTGATTGTTCTTCCATGATATATTTGGATGATAGCGCTCCCCTGGATTATATGTGTTGAAGAAAGGATTGTTTTGCTGCTGATTTGAAGTTCCCAATAAATTATGCTTGTTCTGGCTGTGATTGAGCAAACGCATTATCAACTTGGCATTTGGTACTAGCATGGGCTCCATTATAAATATCACAAGCTTCAGGTGCAGTGTATGGCATTAGCAGCAATGAGCCAAGCTACTTAGACAACGTAGCGATTTGAGTATAAGTGCCATAAGGGCATCTAGTTCATGAACTCCGAAGGCCCTCATTAGTTCAGAACGTTGAGTTGGTCACTGATATGCATTAGCAGCCATATCTTCGAGTAGCTCATAAACCTCTTCATGTGTCTTGCTCATAAAATCCCCACATGTTGCTGCATCTATGAGGGTTCTAGTTATATCACACAATACATTGTAGAAGTTGTACACTTGTAGCCAATCAAGTAATCTATGATATGGACATCTTCTCAGCATTTTGTTTTACCTATCTCAAGCCTCATAAAGTGATTCTATATGATGTTGAGTAAAAGTAGTAATGGCATTCCTCAACTTGGGTGCCTTTGCAGGCGGGAAGAACTTTCCTTGGAACTTTTGGGCCATGGCATCCCAAGTGGTGATGGTTCCAGGCGGTAGAGAGTTTAGCCAACTCTTAGCTTTGTCCTGAAGTGAGAACTTGAACAATTTCAATCTAATGGCATCATCAGAAACGCTATTGTTTTTTAAGGTGCGATAGATGTCGAGGAAGCTTGCTATATGCACATTGGGATCATCAGTAGGCAGCCCACGAAATTGGCTCGATTTCACCATTTGAATAATAACCGGCTTAATTTTGAAGTTGTTGGCTTGAATTGCAGGCTGTCTTATTCCTAAAAATGCCTCATTGATAACGGGTATCCTATAGTATCATAGTGCTTGGTTGTTTTCAATTTTGTGCTGGTTGTTTCCAACTTCTACCCTTCATGCATTTGCCATGGTTTCTTGCAACTATTTGGTGGCTTCTCTTTTGTCCTTTATATTCTAACAACTTGTGCACTTGATTTCATGATCATAAAGAAACAAATCAAAGCTTCAGACCATCTCATACACCTTAGAATAACGCCTACAGAATAAAATCAAGAACAACCAATACTATCATTGACAAGTAATAAATTTGAGAGTAAGATATCATCCCATAGAAATTCATATTAAAATCAGGATTACTCAGTATCGATATTAATAAAAGACAATAAAAGGAAGAATTTAAATAAAACCAAGATTTCTTGGTAATGATATTAATAAAAGACAATCGATCCTTCGTAACAGCGCCAAAAACTTGTTATGAACATTTACAAATGCAAGTGTATGTTATCGTTGACAACTAACAAATTTATGAGTAAGAGTATCCTCCCATAGAGATTGATTATTACTAATTACTGAAATTATGATCACACTAATTTTATCCAAATTAATCAAAGTAAGAATAATGATGATAAAAATTAAAACAAGAGCATGATATTAAAATAGAACACAAATGGCAATAGAGGAAAAATCAATAAAAAAACTAGGGTTTTTGACACCATAACCAATCCTCTTTGACTTATCTATCATCTCAATCTCAACATTATTCTCCTAGTCAACAATAAAAAATCTCTAATTTATTCGATACTTTCTTCAAAGTTACACCAAAAATACCTTCAATCGCTAGCCACTATATTCCTATGTGAATCGCATAATCAAGAATTCATTAAGTTTTGTAGATTTTTATATAGAGACCACACAAACCACGCAAGTGTATTCATATCTAATAAGGAATTTAGGGCATTCAACACAATGATTGAAAAACATAATCTCCTTCTGGATTCATTATGAACTAATAAATTATTTAATTAGTAGCCAGTTAATTAAAAACATGAAGAACAATAAAGAATACTCAATTAGAGAAAATATTTCATCTATTTATTGGTAAAAAAAATTCAAAACATCATAGTTAGGCTACATCTTAGCCCTAGAAAATGAAAGTAGTCTATGCTAGAAATAACAGACATCATAAAAAAATTCTTAAACATGAGAAAAGGAAGAAGAAGAAGAAAAAGAAAACTAATTGTTGAAATTGAAGCCGAAATTCGTATTCGAGTGAACCATCATCTTTTTCATCGTATCAAGAATTTCTCTCCGTCTTTTCCAAGTCTAAGCATCCTTTAAAAATCCTTAACAAGTCTTATTTTTAGGTTTATATAAAATGGAAAAATTACAAAAAATTAAGAATAAAAAATTTCAAAAATCTAGTCTCAGTGATGTGCATCCAGTTTCTAGCACCCTAGCTCCTGATTGTGTTTTCTCGACATTGCGCCAACATTACGACACTTGGTCCTCTAGTCCGAGAGGCCTGTTTCCCTACTTCAGTGCCACAGGGCCACTAAGCAAGGCTGTAGCTTTGCCTTCCTTTCCTTTTAAAGTTGATTTCTCCATTCTTTTCACAATCAACCGAAAATGCTATACCTTTACATAATCTACAAAATAAACATAAAAACAAATAAAAAGACAACAAAACTCCTAAAAACCTCCAAAACATCAAGCTAGAGGTTTCCAAATACGTAAGCAAAATTGACTCACCAGCTCCTTGACATTGTTGCATGAAGAAAATCGAATAGTGGAAGCTATTAAGAGATACTTTGGATGACAATATTTGTTGGTTTTCTAAAATAGTTTTAGAGAAAATATGCAAAAACTTAGTAAAAGTGTGGTACGTATATGACAAAAATTTTCACCAAACTTTTGTAACTCAACTCTATAAAGTATATTAATTTAATGTTTTTAAATACATATATATATATATATATATATATATATATAACTTGCGCTTACTCGGTTAAAGAGAAGAGGTCAAAAATCACATTTTGAGAAGAGTTCTCTAAACGAAACTACTATTTTTCTTGCCTAGTTCTTTGCACCGATCAGATGAAAGTGTGGGTGTAGTAGGGAATTAGGGTTTCTTATCATCACTCAACTAACTTTTAGTCTCTCGTTAATCTTAACACATGAGCAAAGCCGATCTAGGAAAAGAAAAACTTTTGTTCTCTTTCTTTCTCCTCTCCATGCATATTGCTATGGTTACTGGCAGAGTTTTTGTAGTCTAATCAAGGCTCTTATTTATGTATAGAATGAATAGAGGATGCCTCTATTTATACAAAACGAGAAATCAAATTAATTCTAGAAGCTTTCTTTAATTTTAATTTTAAACATCACATATTTAATTAAAATAAAATAGATAATTTCCCTTTCGTTATCTGTAATAGGTGCCACACACAAATACCATATTTATGTGTGTGGCACCAATGAGGGAACAAGAAAAGAGAAAAATTCTGCTTGTTATCTAATCGGATTTGTTCTCATATTTGAATTTTCAATTTTGAATTAAGTCACATTTATAAAAGTTAGAAACTTCTAAAATAGAAAACTTGGTGAACAAGTCATAGATGCATAGGGAACTGTCCCCTATAGCATAATGCACCACACATAGTGTAACGCGCTCTTATCAACGCCATAGGGAACGTTGTTTTTACCATTAATCTTAATAACTACTGATAAGAAGTTTAAAATAATCAACAACACTCGGAGAAATATCTCAGGTAATATATCCATTTATTTTACTACTTATTAGATTTAACTTTTTTTCCTCAGTTAGCCTGACGGAACACCTTAGGCATTCGGCTAATCGGCTGCCTATAGAAAACAGTTTACAAAAGCAAATATTTAACAAATACAAACTCACATACATAATGCAAACACTCTTTACTTCTAATCAAACAATACAAAGAAATGAACTATATAGCGTATTCTTTAATAAATAAACTAAGAAACTAAAAATCTAAAATACAAATTATATTCAATAAAACATAAGTTTAAAAGAATATATCACAAACAGTACTGAGTCTCAAACAAATAAAAATGCTAAACATGATATATTAAATTTTGTTTGAGCTTAAATTCCTTTCATGATATGACTTCATTTTCAATCCAACACTCCTTACACACATGTCCGTCTTTGTCCTCCATGTTGGTCAACCTGTCTCTTATCCTTATCTGCAACATGATTTAAACTAAGTAAACATAAGCTTAATAAACACATATTCTTATCTCACAACATAAAATATTTTATAAAAATCATTACATAATATCATAATCATAATCATAGTAGTGCACGAGGCACATGTTTATATAGAACATATCTTTTCATTTAAACTTCCATATTAAAACATTATTCATTTTATCTTTAAAGCCCCAAGCATTGCACCGTTAACATTTTAGGTGCACCATTGCGAGAGAAATGGGGTAGCTAATCCCAAAATAAACATAACAAGTCTAAACCTTGTAGGATATCATAAACATAAATATAAGGTGTGCAATGCTTAATTAAGTGATAGATATGCATGTAAAAGCCTTCTTTGAAAAACATGTCATTGTAAAAGTTTTGAAATAAGAATATTAGATCACAAACCTTTGCTTATAAGACATTGCTTAATATTTTCATAAAACTTATCATGTTGTAGGTAAGAATGTACTTACTTGACTTGCTTGCTTACTAAACCTTAAATTGGGTGACGTTCCCGTGGTTGTCAGTATGCTTGCCTTTTGAAGTGTTCATGTCAATCATCATATGATACATGAACTTAATATTCATGTTCATAATATCATTTAATACCATATTACATTATGGTATATCATTCTTAACGAAACATGACCTTTAATCACTTAAAGAAATTAATCTCAAGTTATAAGCATGAATAAAGTCTAAAACTTATTCCAAAGCATAGCTAATATATAAAAACATCAATCAAATTTTCTTTTCTTGAAAATATTAATCCAAAATACCTTTTTTCAATTTTCAAAACATTCAAGTAAATCTGCTATTACAAAAACCGACTGATCTTCAAGGATTCATAACTTAATATCTTTCAATTCACATTCAATTAGAGCATCAAAATTTGTATAAATAAAGTTAGAACACATATATAATGCTTAGATTTTTCTTTAGGCATAAAATTTTGTTTGTAATTTAAATATATCATATGATCAATACTACAAAATCTACCAGCAAAGCCTATGTAGTGAGCAGTCCTAAATAAAATTTATATATTAAATTATTTATACCATAAAATAATTTATAACAATTACTACACATGATAAACACATAAATCATAACATATCCAAAATTCAGGCCAAATAAATTCAAAATAATTCAAAACATACGTTTGTATTCGTAGTGAATATTCACATCAGACATGCTAAACAGCGAATATGTTTCATTTAAACATGTTTATAAAATTAAATATGTATGATATGCTTCTGAAATTTTTATGTCACATGTTTAACATATAAATAAACGCTAGAAAAATAATGAATCATATGAAACACATTTAAAAGGATGATTTATTATCTCATGAATTATATAGAGCATATCAGGCATACATTCATAACTATTAAGTACTTGGCAATCAACGAATTTTATCTTAAAACATAATAAAGATACAGAGTTAAAAATTTACAGACACTTAGTTAACATATCAATAATGACTCATAATTTTCTCGAAATCAAAAGATGTTTTTTGTCCCATAAGACAAACTCTACAAGTCACAAATACAAGTCTACCAACAAATAAAATTTTGTGAACAGTGTTTGTTTGAAAGCTTATCACCCAAAAATTATTTTCAATGAAAATTTATAAAAAAACCTCAAACATTCGTAACATATATACACACCATATCCAAAAATTGCAGCAAAATAAAATCATTTGAGTTAGAAATATTATTGACAATCTTCTTGAATAACCGAAAAGCCTAAAATTCTCATATCACATTCCAATAACAAAAATTATGTTAAAATTGTATCAAACTCATACTGCCCTAAGAATTAAATATAACATGAACATCTATAATTAAATATTCTCAAAAATTAAAATTGTCATGTTGATGACATATCGCAAAAATTCAAGAATTGAAACCAAAACCACATATTCTAATTTAATGACATACCCCAAATTTCAAATCCTAATCATACTAAACACTTATAACTATAAACACATTCATTAACAAAACTAAAACATCATACACATAAATAAATTCATACCTTGTGTTCTTAAATTCTTGAACATCTTGAAGAAAACAAAATTCCAAACTAATGGTATGTAAGGTTTAGAGAAGAAAAGAGAACATAAAAGCATAGAGGAATATAAGAATAGATGGAGGCAAGAAAAATGGATAGGAATAATATGTGTGCTTGAAGCCATATATTCATAGGCATTAACAGCCCTAGTCCTAGTTTAATTAGGTTTCTCTCTTTTTCTTTTTTTCTCCTTTTTCTTTGGCTGTCACAGCAATTTTCTTTTTTTTTACCTTTTTTCTTTTTTTTTCGTTTCATTTTATGTTAAAGAATACACGTGTATATATATATATATATGTATATATATAATATGTATCTTTTATTTTTTTAAACCTCTTATGTACACAGTTACATATATAATATAATATAATATAATATCATATCATATCATATAATACATAATTATTTATATATAGCAATAATCTGCCATGACCCCAAAAAATATTAATGTACTCATTATTTGTTTGGTCACTTTATGTTATCTAGTTTCTTAATGCCATAATAAAAATGTTACATATGTAATTATTATGACATCATAAATATTATAAAAATAAAAAAATATGCTATAAAACTCATGTTATCATTAGGAATGTAATTCTAGGGCATACATAACTCTATAACATTATAAAAACTATAAATTTAGCGCAAGTTGAAGCTCTTTAAAAAAATAAATACTTTAAGCTTATTATCATTTTTTATATGAACATTTTGAGCAATCGACCCCTCATGGCCGTCACATCTGACATTACTAAACAAAAAGTTAAATTAACTTAACATAAATAATAATAGCATTTAAAATATCACGTTTTAACGTTAAATTAACATAAGTGTCCATAAAAGAAAATGATGGGCGTTACATACAGTTAATGGGACCCACTATGTGTTTTACAAAATTAATTAATATTTATTTATTATTAATTATTATTTAATAATTATAAATTAATTCCTAATTAATTTTTTTTGTGATGTTTAATTTAGAATTCCATGATTTTGAATTAATTAATTAAACCAATAATTTTACTTGTCCAAATAGTGTTTACAAGAATGGCCTAGGACTAATTGACCTATAATTTCAAGCTCCAATAAAGCTAATAATTAAAAATTAAAAAAAATTAAGAATTAAAAATTTCAAAAATCGTCTCGGCGCTATGCCTCTAGCTTCTAGCACTATATCCCTTGATTGTGTGTTCCCAGCTTTGTGCCAAGAGACCTTTTGCCTACTTCAGTGCCATAGTATTAGACTAGGTGTCCTAAGGATTAAATGATGTAATAGTTTTTAGAGACATTTAATAAATAAAGAGTTTGTTATTTATTTTCATATATCAAATATTATCTTCTTTATGTTAATTTATGTTGAATATATGATAAGCAAATAAAAGTCTAAGACTGTCGATCTAAACCTTTAAGATCATGCATATGATGGATAGATTATGTAGAAGACATGAATCTTAAAGGTGATAGTTTGAATGATAAGGTCCGTAATCGAGGAAATAAAGTTGGGCGCTTTATTCATGTTTAAATTGTTATGTTGTCTACATCCCTAATAGGAGATGACTTGTCTTAGTCATAGGAATGGGATTCCACGAGTAGAAACATTGGTATATTGTCATAGGTAATGATATATTAGATTGGGATAAAAGGTTAAATTGATTAGATTAATAATTCTGCTTGTTTGAATCAATTCACTTTAGACAATTATATATGTTATGTTTTAATCCTGAAATGAACTAATAAGCCCGTATTCTTAACTTGTGTCTTCTGATATACCAAAGGCGGCATCCTGAATTAGACGATAATACACATACTAGTACATTGGAGACATGACTCTTGATTAACGTAGACTTGTTATTATAGTTATGGAATCCATAACTCTTTTGTAGAATTAATGATATTCTCTTATAGACATTATCTTCTAATTAGAAAACTAAAATGCCTAACCATTTGTATACATAAGTGTAACCAAATGGTATACTATTTATGACTAGTAAGTTTTTCAATGGTTAGATAATGGAATATAAGATAAAATAATCAAGAAGGTAAAATGGAATTTATCCTTAAGCCGATTATGAATATCCTATAGGGATGCTTCACTTTATGTTATGTTATAGATGATTAGTTTATTGGAGTTTAATAATTTTATATAGTTTAAGAGTGCAGCTGTAAGTAACGTTAGAGTTGATAATTATAAAATATATGTATCTAGGATATGCTATTTTATAATTATAGGAGCTTGATCTACATATGTCCATCAGTTCCCCTTTACTAGCTCATAATAATTCATGTAACAATACGGCATGTTTTTCCTACATATTCGTGACTTATGTTAATTATTAGATTGGTTGAAATTTGATAGGTTGGATTTAATAATTCATGTTAGTTTTTTGGTTGAATTAATTTTGTGAATTAATTCAAGATAAATATGTCAAATTATTTGGATAGTACTTTATGAGATTATTTGTCTATAACTGTTTTAATTAGATTACTTCTCTATTAAGTTATTTGAATTAAAACTAAGACTCTATCTAATATTCCCGTATGAAATAAGATATTTTGTGATTTTTAAATTATCAATCGGTTGACAGGCCGGTTGCCAAGTTTGATAGGCCGATGTCGCTAGTTTGGTAGACCGATCGTATAGCTCAGAAGGCTGACTGTGCACAATCTTGTTATGCATTTTTGACACTTTTTTTCAGAAGTTGATCCAGACTCAAAGTTTGAAGCCTAATCTGATAGGGATTGACCCCAAATTCAACCATTATATAAAGAAAACTGTTTTTCAATGTTCCTCGGATCATTTGAAGTATAGAGAGAGTATCCTAGTGAGACAAACTTTGATACTCTCTGAGAGCTATTGTTCAACATCTAGAACCTTAGCTCTTGGTTTTCTCAAGTGAACTATTTTTTATTGTTCCTCGAATCATTTGAGAAGTATAGAGAGACTATTCTAGTGAGACAAACTCTAAAACTTCCTGAGAGTTATTGTTCAACATCTAATACTTTAGCTCTTGGTTTTCTCAACTAGCTAGAAGAAGAGTCATTGGAGGAAAATTGTAAGATGTATGACCACCTGCATTTTGATCATGGAAAAAGAGTAGCAAAAAAGACCAGTTAATTAAGGCTATTTTGGAACATTCTTCTCTAGTCAGAGTTTCTACAATCTTAGTCTACTGAAGAGGTATATAAGATATTTTACTAATTTATGTACTTAGCATATCAAACTTGTTATTTGGAAAAGACTTTGATGTAAAAAATTTTAAAATTCCGTTGCGTATCACTTTCTAACACATGGCGCCACCAAGTAAGGCTGCGGCACTGCCTTCTTTTCCTTTCTTCATTTTGAACCCTTTTAAAGTTGATTTCTCAATCCTTTTTGCAATCAACCAAAAATACTATACCTTTATGTAATCTACAAAACAAACATAAAAACAAATAAAAAAATAACAAAACCTCTAAAAGCCACCAAAACATCAAGCTAGAGGTTTCTAATACGTATGTAAAATCAACTCATTAGTTCCTCGACATTGCTGTACGAAGATAATCCAACAGTAGAAGCTATTAAGAGATACTTTGGATGACAATATTTGTTGGTTTTCCAAAATAGTTTTGGAGAAAATATGCAAAAACTTGGTAGAAATGCCAAACATATAAAAATTTTCATAAAACTTTTGTAAATCAACGTTATAGGGTATATTAATTTAATGCTTTTTAAATATATATATATATAAAACTTGTGCTTACCCGGTTAAAGAAAAGAGGACGAAAATCATATTTTGAGAAGAGTTTTATAAACGAAACTATCATTTTCTTGCCTAGTTCTTGGCACCGATTGGATGAATGTGTGGGTGTAGAAGGGAATTAGGGTTTCTTATCATCACTCAACTAGCCTTTAGTCTTTCGTTAATCTTAACACATAAGCAAAGTCAAACTAGGAATAGAAGAAATTTTCTTCTCTTTCTTTCTCACTGTACATGCATACTGCTAGGGTTACTGGCATAGTTTTTGTAGCCTAATCAAGACTCTCAATTATACACAAAATGAATAGAGAAGGCCTCTATTTATATAGAATGAGAAACCAAATGAATTCCCAAAGCTTTCTTTTATTTTAATTTATATATCACATATTTAATTACAATAAAATAGAAAATTTTCCCTTTCATTATCTATAATAGGCACCACACACAAAAACCATCTTTATGTGTGTGGCTCTAATGAGGGAGCAAGAAGAGAGAAAAATCTGCTAGTCACTCAAAGTTAGAAACTTCTAGAAAAGAAAACTTAGCGAAGAAGTCTTAAACTGCATAGGGAACCATTCTCTGTAGCCACTACAAGAAATTCGACATTAAATGACCTTCATTTAACAACCTTTTCTCAAAAACTATTGTGATAAGAGAAAAAAATGCAAGGAGTTACGCCCGCAAAGACGAAAACCATCGTGGTATGGATGGTATCTACCACGACGGTTTTTTAAAAAATCATCGTGGTAAGATTAACATACCATGACAGTTTTTAAAAAAATCGTTGTGGAAGAAACAGGACATACCATGATGAATTTTTTCAAAAATTGTCGTGATAGCTCACTTAAAACCCCTTTTTCCACCTCGACAATCAGACACAAATCAAAAACTCACATATCAAATATGAACACAAACCCCTTCAAAATTGTTGCTGCCGTCCCTCTCCGCCTCCATACTCCTTAATCTCTTTTTTAATTGTAAGTTTTTATTAGAAATTGATAAATTGTTGTTGATTTTGTTCTTTAATTCGAAATTGAGAAATTTTGTTGTTTTTGTTGTTTAATCCGTATTTATTGTATTGTGGATCATGGGTATGATTTATTTATTTTATGATGGGTACGTGTAATTTGTTTTATGATGGGTGAATTTTTTGTTTTGTGATTATAGAATATTGTGGATATGTATATATAATTTGTGAATTTAATTTTAATTGAATTGCTATTTATTATTTTGATTTAGGACTTGTGAAATAAATAGGAAATAGATGTGGGATTTTGATCGTTTAGAGAATATGTGAATGGTGTGGAAGAGTTCTTGGATTTTGCCAAAAGTCATGCCAATGGTGATCAAATTTGGTGTCCTTGTGTTCAATGTGAAAACAATAGATTGCATCCAATTCCAGTTGTTAAAGGACATCTATTTCGAAATGGAATTATAAGAAGTTATCAAACATAGCATTTTTATGGCGAGTCTAATTTCAATCCAACTTTAGTAAGTAAAGAAAAGGAAGCTATTAAGGAGGATAATATGGATGATCACGACAATATGGTTGACATGGTCAATAATTTGAAAGAACACTTCTTACACGTCTAGATTTATTTGAGATAATGATGAATGATGTCGAGACACTTCTGTATGAGGCGTATACCAATTTCATCAAATTGTCAACTTTAGTTGGATTATGGAATTGAAAGCATTAGGAAGGTGGTCAAATTCTAGTTTCACAAAGCTTTTAGAATTTTTAGGAAGGCTTCTACCATAGGGTAATAAATTACTAACTAGTATGTATGAGGCTAGGAAAACTTTGAGCACTTTAGGAATGCGGTATGAGAAAATTCATGCTTGTAAAAATAATAGTGTTCTTTATAGGAATGAGCATGGGGACAAGAATTATTGTCCGGTTTGTCAATAAACAAGATGGAAGAAAGAAAAGGAGCCAAAAGACGGTAAGAATGGAGTGTCAAAGAAAGTGTTATGGTACATTCCACCGTGACCACTTTTGAGGCATTTATTCAAAAACCAAAACATGCTAAGAATTTGACATGGCATCATGACAAATGAGTGAACGATGGTATGCTTAGACACCTGGTGGATTCACCACATGGGGAGACTTTGAAACTGATCATCTCGACTTTAGTGCAGATCCAAGAAATATCCATTTCACTTGGTCGACAGATGGAATGAACCCACATGATAACATGAGTAGTAGGCATAGCACTTGTCCCATAATACTTGTTAACTACAGTCTCCCTCCAAAGATGTGCATGAAATAGAAGTTTTTTATGTTGTCTTTATTGATTTTGGGTCTTTACCAACCAGGCAATGACATTGATGTATACTTGGCACTATTAATTGATGGCCTAAAAAACTTGTGGGAAAATGGAGTCAAAGTTAGAGATGCTTACCGAGAAACGACATTCACACTCTGTGCAATGTTGATATGGACAATTAATGACTTCCTCACATATGGTAATTTATCTGGTTATTCGGTGAAGAGTTCTATTAGTTGTCCTGTTTGTATGAAGGAAATGTCTCACAAACAGTTGAAAAATAGTAAGAAAACCATTTTTCTTGGTCATAGAAGATGGTTGCCAAGAGATCATTGTTCTTGTAGACAAAGAAAGCCTTTGATGGCAACGGCCAAAGAAAGAGACCCTTCTCGTCGTTTAACAGGTGAACAAATATTTGAAATGGTAAAAGATATAAAAGTGGTATTCAGAAAGAGAATGTGAGGTAAAGACGAGCTGCCGATTGATGGACCATGGAAAAAAAAGATCAATCTTTTTTGATCTTCCATACTAGAAGACACTTTTTTTCGTCATTGCTTAAACTTTATGCATATTGAGAAAAAAGTCTATCAATCCATAGTCGGCACATTGCTTGACATTTCAGGCAAGACTAAGGATGGAGAAAAAGCATGGTTGGATCTCATGGAAATGGAGATTAAGCCTAATTTCTTTCTCGAGAAAAGAAGGAGCCACACTTATTTACCTCCGACAAAGCATACGTTTTCAAGAGCAAAAAAGAGAAAGCTTTATGAATGGCTTGCTTTGTTGAAAGTGCTGGATCGTTATTGTTTGAACTTTAAAAAGTTGGTGTCGGTGAAGGATTTGAAACTTATTAGCATGAAAACACACGATTGTCATGCAACAATTACTACCACTTGCTTTGCAGGGAATTCTAACAAAGGATGTGAGATTTGCAATTACCAAGTTATGCTTGTTGTTTATTTCCATATGCTCCAAGGTAATTGATCCATTTATGCTAGATTCACTGCAATCGGAGCTGGTGCAAACCTTATGCATGCTTGAGAAGTATTTTTCACTGGCATTTTTTGACATCATGATTCATCTAACGATGCACTTAGTACATGGAGTTAAGTTATGTGAACCGGTGTATTTGAGATGGACGTACTCATTTGAAAGATATATGAAGGTTTTGAAGAGCTATATGAAGAACCAAAATAGGCTAGAGGGATGTATTATAGAAAGTTACATAGCTAAGGAATCGGTTGAATTTTGCTCCGAGTACTTGTCTAATGTAGAAGCAATTAGGGTGCCAAAGATTATAAACATTGAGGCGAGGGGACTATCTACTGGCAATCCTTCCTCAGTAACTTGAGAGGAGTGGGAACAAGCTTGTCTTTATGTCTTGCACAATACTAATGAAGTGGAGCCTTTCATTGAGGTGCACTTGAACGAATTAAAAATGGCAAACCTAAAAAGAGCAAGAAATGAGAAGTGGTTGCAAGATTAACACAACTAGACCTTTCAGTTGTGGATTATAGCACACATCTATGGCAAATGCTCCACATCACAAGATGGAGGCATGTTATAAGACTTGAAGAACCTAGCTAGAGGACCGTCGTTGGTAATCAATAATTACACTTTCTACACGCACAAAAGAGATGAGAAGCATCATGTCCAAAATAGCGGTGTGATTTTCTATCCTGAGGCGATGCATATTGCCTCAGCCAAGAACAAGAAACTGGTATATGGGACTATGAACTGCTTTAGTTTCATTGAATATATTTGGGAACTTAATTACAGGGGATTGTACGTCGCACTTTTTAACTACAATTGAGTTGACAATAACTATGTTAAGACCAAAAATGACGATGTCACGGTGGTTGACTTTAGAAGATTGGGATACAAGAATGATCCCTTCATTATGGCATCATAGGCAATCCAAGTTTTTTACACTATGGATCCCCAAGACACGGATTTGTCTCTTGTCATCTTGATGAAGCCAAGAGTAGTTATTGACAGTGAAGAAGTTGCCGAGGATTGCATAGACATCCATTCATTCGAAAAAGGATTGCCACCGGTTGAAGAGATGGATGATTTTGAAGAGGATGTATTGCACTTACTTTGTGAAGATGTGGAATGGATATGTCTTGAGGAACTAATGAAAAAAAAAGAGAAAAAAATGTTAATTTATTTAAATATATTTCTTTGTTTCATTTTTCACTTTTTTTTTTTTAATTCAGATGTCTATTTATAGTTATATTTGTGATGAAAATAGGAAAAAGTAAACATTCTGGGCCATTGGATGCTTAACACATGCTCTGGCCACTCTGAGCAGAAGAGAGAAACATATGTAAATGGTAATTTTAACCCTTTTTTTTCAACGATTTTCTTAAGAAACCATCATAAAAAAAGGATATTCCATGATGGTTTCTATAGAAACTGTCATGGAATGTACTGGAAACCAACGTTAAACGATAGTTTTTATAAAAATCGATGGTTTTTATAAAACCCTTCATGTAAGCTCACCTTACACGATGGTTTCTTTAAAAAACCACCATGCAACGTTAAGCTTAGACGACGGTTTCTCTAAAAACTGTCATGTAAGCTTAAAGATTACGCGATGATTTTTAGGAAAAACTATCGTATAAGCTTAACGTTACATGATGGTTTTTTAAAGAAACCATCCCGTCGTGTAATGTCCCCACTAGGGCAATATATTTTTTGAAAATTACGCGCCCTTCCCCATTTTCAAATGCGTCCCTCTTCGTAGCTACCCCTCTTATTCTCTCAACCTCTCTCTCCTTTCGTCATCGTCGCTTGCCACCGTCGTTGTTGCTTCGCCTCCCCTACCGGTAAGTACTTCTCCCTCTCTCTCTCTCTCCTCTTTCCCTCTCAACTCCCCCTCCGCCTGCCCTTCGCCTCCACCCGCCTCCTCTCTCTCCCCCCCCCCCCGAACACACACACACACACAAATCTTGTGGTTTTTCACATATGAATTTATAATATGTTAATTTATAATATGCTAATTTATAAAATGTGAATTTATAATATATGATTTTTTAATAGTGAATTTATAATTTGTGATTTTTTAATATGTGAATTTATAATATGTTAATTTATAAAATGTTAATTTATAACATGTGATTTTTAAAATGTTAATTTATAATACGTTAATTGATAAAATGTGAATTTATAATATGTGATTTTTTAATATGTGAATTTATAATATGTTATTTATTAATATGTGAGTTTATAACATGTCATTTTTTAATATGTGAATTTATAATATGTTAAGTTATAATATGTGTTTTTTAATATGTGAATTTATAATATATTAATTTATAATATGTTAATTTTTTCATATGTTAATTTATAATATGTGTTTTTTTAATATGTAAATTTATAACATGTGATTTATAATATGTGATTTTTAAGATGTGATTTTTTATATGTGAATTTATATTATGTGAATTTTAATATGTGAATTTATAATATGTGATTTTTTAATATGTGAATTTATAATATGTGTTTTTCAATGTTGGTATGTGTGTGTTAGTTTTTGCATACTTTGAATAGGTAAAATGCCTACAAAATTGATAGTGACCAGTATGAGGAGGAGTACGAAGAGTGTACCCCATCTTCCTCTCAATATAGCAAGAGAAAACAATGTAGTAAGCCACGAAGGTGAACCCAATTTGATCCCAAAGTAGACTTTGAGCAAAGAGCTAATTTGATGAAAAAAGTTCATCTAATGAAAAAGAAAGGTTTAAGAATAGAAGTGACATTTAATTCAAAAGGCCAACTGGAAGGCGCACCCAGCCATGAATTAAGCAGTTGGATTGAAGTCTTTAGTCAAGAACATGTTCTTATATAGATTAAAGATTAAAGGTATGAGGATTTGGAACAAATAAAAGATATGATTTGGAAAGAGATTTACGAAGTTTTCATAGTCAAGGATTGGTATAGGAAAAAGGATTTGAAGGTTGTGATGAATTAGCAAAGGTCCGACCTTTATGTTACATTCGTATAGCTATACCTTTCCATTCTAGACGAGGATGAAAATGTCTATAAGCAGCCTCCTACAGTAGTACACTACCCCTCCATAAACGATGATGATTGAGCAGCTTTTGTGAGCTATCGATGTTTTGTGGAATTCCAAATGCTATCATCAAACATAAGAAAAATAAGAGCGAAAAATGGATATTGCTCTATGGTTGAACCAGTTGGATATAGAGAGCTCGAGCAATCATTGGTATGTCAATATCTTACTTGTATTACATATATCAATTATTCTAACATTAGCTAAGACAGGCGTGTTACCAACACGGGATGAGTTGTAGGTAAAATCATGTCAAGCTCCCGATGAACAGTTTAAAATCCAAGAGTAGCTGAAATTGAGAACTTGATTGTAAGTTTATTAAGCATAAACTATTAATTTGTAATTTAATACTTGTTGAAGGATCTTAAGGATAACATGGTTTTGTTGTTGTTTTACAGGATGAATACACCATGCAACAAAGTCAAGGGAGCTTTCAATCCGTCAGTAACGATGACATATTGATGAGGGCACTAAGGAAATTGGAACATTCAGGACATGTTCGTGGTCAATCGGTAAAGCAGTCTAAATACTTCGACCTCCAATCAGGTTCAAAATTGAATTCCTAAATGTTAAAGATACAGATGAAAATTGCAGAACTACAAGGTCTTGTGACCGAGCTCATTTCCTAAGGACATGGTAGGTCAACGGATGACAACATCTCACAACGTAACAACTTCAAGGCTAGTTGTAACCCTCCCGATAATGTAGCAGAATCTCCACAAGTTTCAAAAGTCCAATTGTCACCACATCATCAAGAGCTCGAACAAGGTCAAGCATGCAGGCTCTTTGTTGAGGGTAGAATTAATGGCGGGTGTGCACTTGTTGCGCTTGGGAAGGCGTGGATGGAGAGTCTTCTATTGATATAGCCCATGGAAGACCATTAGGATAAGAAAACGTGCGTGTTAACATCACCACCATCAAAATTAGAATAGCTAAATTACTTGTTCCAGCATATAAAGCAACAACTATGGGTGAAGCCGCCGAAAGCTTCGTCACATAGCAAAAAAGGTTAGTTGAAGTCGTCACAATGATGAAGACAAGTCGAGCGCTTAGCCATGTTCCACAAAATCTAAGCGAAAAGAAACACCAAAAAAGAAAAGCTCTACAAAAGCAAGACAATCACAACCTAAGGTAGAACAAGAACAAGATGAACCCATTGCGAATGAGCCACTGACTGCATTTAACTTTGCATCAGTACCTCCAAAATTTATATAGTTGGCTTTATACATAGATTCTTTCATGCACGATGGGT
>CAMOHE010044212.1:0-35399 GCA_946598075.1 Artocarpus hirsutus | reverse complement strand
AAAATAACAGTTGTTGAAAGAATAGTCTGAAAAAACTTTTAGAGAAAGGTACATTTATTAAAAAAAGATTGTTGTATTAGGCCAATTAGAAAATCATAAAACATGTTTTAATATATAGGAACAAGTACTGAGAGGGAAAAAGTATTTCAAATTAAGAAAACATATAGCAAATGATGTTGTAAATAAACATGGACATATTTAATAGAAGTTATTTTAATGAGGCAAAATAACATAATAATGACGAGGCAAAATAATAGAAGGAAAAAATTGTCCCAACAAGAAAGAAAAAAAATCTGGTTACATAATGGGGTAAATTAGAAAAGAAATCCTATGTTATTGTATTGGAAAACAATACATCGTAGAACAAAAAAGAAAAAAGAAAATGACTATTTCAAAACAAACCAAATGAAATGTAAAAAGAAAAAAGAAAAGAAAAAAATATATAAAAGAATGTAAGAAAAAAAGAAAAAGACAAAATGTCAAAAAATTATGAAAAGCCAAGCAACTAGAAAGGGTGAAAAGAAAATAAAAAACTGTCAAAAAGGGGGGGGTGGGGGGTTTGTGAGCATATGGAATGTTTAGTTTGATTGTGTTAGGAAAAAAATTATAAAGAAAAATTTATTAGAAAGAATATAAAATTTAAATATTGTAGACGGTTGATCTACAATCAAATATAAAAATACTGGATTGGGTTGTTAAAGTTCTGTTCAAGAAACGTAGGCCCTCAAATTACCATTAAATGGACCTATTAGCTCAAGTTAATGTATAAGATTAGAGTGAAATAAACAAAATAATGCTGTAACAAGAATAACACGCGAGATTTATAGTGATTTACTCTGTTAATGAAGAGTTACGTCCACTATAATGTACTATAATGTTCTACGTACAGATTACAAAAGAGCAGGGATAAATGAGAAAGCAAATAGGTAGAGTTTTTGTATCTATTTTTGTATATTGTACAATGAAACAACCATACCTTTATATAGAGAATGAGGAAGAATCGTGGCTTCCAACCGTCTTGTAAAGTGGGACAATGCACTGTAAGTAACTACAATAGTGGGATACGTGTTGAGTGGTGATAGGCTGCGAGAATCACGCCTCCCCCATGTTTCGGTCCATGACTAGACGTGTTATAATCGTCAGTTTGTGCAAATAACTGTCAACTTGTAGCTATCAATCTGGTCAAACTAAGACTTGGGTAATGAGTACAAATTATCCTGAGCAATCAAGAGAAATGAATGCCTCCAACCAAGCAAGATAATCGAACCAATCGAACTATACAAATCATCAATTCGATTGGGCTTTAGTTAGTTGATTCTACTCGATCCACTCGATTAGTTTTAACATTGGGCTGCTTGGGCTTGTTAGCAATTTGGGCCAACTAAATTGCACCCCAACAGTTAGCCCCCACTCCTTAGTCAATGTAATCGACTACAGGAGTGATTAAAGGTCAGGCTCTAGTCCGATGACATGTCACATTGATTGATGTCTTGCATCTGTGCTTGAATCATTACCTTTCATCAAAAAATCTCGATACTTAATTACTTGCAACACATGTCATCACACGATTGGCAGGCTCCAAAATATCTCTGCAGCGTTGACGTATGCGTCTGATTCGAAAGGACACCGCCTCGGTTTAAATGGGAACTCGAAAAGACGTGAAATCCTAGCCCTTGGATCAAACGGTTCTAAATTGATCTTAACTGTCGATCAGACACCTCTGGGTAGTATTCAACTCATATTCTCCCTCACCTCTTTATTTCGCTTCTTTCTCTTTAACTCAAGGCGATTTTCTCTTTGTTCCTCAAAGTTTCTCGACAATTTCTAGGTAAGATTTCTTTCTTTTCTTCTATTTTTTTTGCTATTTTCTTTCCACGATCTTATTTTTCTTCCAATTTTGAGCATTTTGATACAAAATACACCTCATTTTCTGAGATAATCGATGATTACTAAACCTGTTTGGCTATCACAAGTCTAGAACACTCACGAACTGTTGAAACCTTTCCAGATTTTAGGATTCTTTGGCTTTTTGATCTTTGAAACCCTAGATTTCCATTGGTAAACCTGTATTGGTAAGAATATCAAAGGCAATTATCATCGATTCAAGCTCCAGCAGTGGTAAGGACCCTTGGTCGAGTAACGACGAAAGGAAAATCGATGAAATGATTCGCCAATAGTCCATGATCGAATCAGGTGCTAGAATTGGTGGTGTCGGGATTAGCAGACAGGCAGTGAACCAAGCGGAAGAGAGAAACCAACTAGTGGGTCCCTCAACAAAGGTCGATCAAATAGAACCGCTCAAAAAAAGGAAGTATATTTCTCTAACCAAAGGAGTGTCCTTTTTTATGAAGAACTTGGAATCCGTCTTGACAGAGGGAGAATTGCAAATGATAAGATCAAAGTATGGGGTTCCATCTTCGGTAGAAATCCAACTGCCTTACCCTTCCAAATGAGCTGACACACAAAATGACAACTGGTTTTGTGTGTACACCAAATGGTTCGAGCTCGGTCTTTAACTATCGATTCCCGAGTTCATGATGGAGATTGCTAGTCACTTTTACATCTCCATGATGTAGCTAATGTCGAATGGAATTTGGCTATTGATAGCCCTGATGATTCTAATCGAAGACGCCAAGATCAACTTCAATGTTCATGATTTCATTCGGTGCTACTACTTAAAGCAAAACAGCAAAAACTTGAGTCGCTTTTACTTCGTGTACCGGCAGTCGAAGCAACTCATAACAGAATTTGTTAACGTCGATAGACATTGGAAAAAAGATACTTCTTTATGCCGATCAATCACTATTCCTTCGAGCTGACTACTCGATTTCCTTTTCCATTCGCTTTTGGTCATATTGGTAAGCCTCGATACTTGTGTTTATTTCAAGCAATAATTCCAACTGCTCTCAAGTGCTCTTTTTCTTTGCAGATTATGAGCTAAATCACCCGGTTCCAATCGGCTAGAGGTTCCAAGTGAGGTTAAACACACTGCTTGCGTTAGAAGGTCGAACTTGGGCTGAAATCTCGCAACCCGATTGACTTAGGAAGTCGTCAATTTGGAAGTACTTCAAAGGAATCCCAACAGGTATTTTTATTCAATTTTCAAAACAAGTCGATTGGGTCTTTATATGCCACGGTGCACTTCAGCGGCTATACAGTCTATTTAAATATATTACTCCTCTATATGACGAGGACATTTATCTTGCAAAAGCTGCACTGTCAGCCATGAAGTTAACATTGCCTTCAGTTGGCGAGATGCGGAAGAAGAAAACTACAGACAAAGCAGCGAAGAAAAAGAGCGATACTGGTGAATTATTGGCACCAAAAAGGGTGACTCCTCTAACCGCTTCGTCGAATCTCCCTCCACCTCTTCCGTTCAACGTACAAACCCCACCATCGAAGAAAAGAAAGGGTAAAAAGCCTTCTGTTTGACCAGGGTCGTCGAACAAAGGGTTCCCTAGAAGACCCTCGACGTCCCTAAAGACGTCAGTATTATTCAAGACAGAGAGGTGGCAACAAGAATGGCTATAAATTTTCACTTCAGCAAAGACAAGGAACTTGTTAGAGGGAAGCCGTTCACTTGGTTCTACAATGAATCGGTTGTGGTAATGGGACAGGAAAATCACCAATGTTTAATCTGGTTGGCTTTAATTGTATCGTTTCATACTAAAATTTCGTCATGCAGGCTCTTTTGCTTCACAATCTCTTCGTGAATAAGGCTGCTTACAAATATGAGCAAGAGCTTTTGAAAAATAGAGAGCTTGGAAAAGAGCTGAGGAAGACAAAAACTAAGAGAGATGACAAGCAAAAGGAGCTCAACGATGTGGCTGACGCACAAAACAGATCGAACAAAAAAGTGCTTAGCTTGGCCAGTAGCATTCGACTTTCCAAGGAAGAAGTTGACGACCTAAAGAAGACAATGGCTACGAAAGACGGAGATATTGAAGAAATTAAGGAGCGGCTGTTCGAAGTCCATGGCACTTCCTCTTTCAAGGCACGACTTGAGGCCTTGTTAGAATTCAAGTCAAGCCAACTTAGCGCTGAAGCGATCGATGAAGAGATCAAGAAATTGCAAGAACTATTGTCCTAGGACGAATCAGCTGTTCAAATCATTGATAAAGGGTAATCGGCCTGCCAGGATGTCCCCATCAATCCTACAGGTCTCGATCCAAGTACCGCTCTAAAGTACAGTGGCAAAGTCTTGGAGCCCCTAATTGTCGAGCTGACTAAGGGCGAAAATGTTCAACTTGTGAAGGGAAGGGATTCTTGAGAGATGTTTCTATTTTATATTTGAATTGTTGTCTTTGTTTTGTTTGTATTAGATTTTTTTTTCTACGAACAAAACTTCAATCTTAAATTCAACTTTACGAATTCAGCATTAGATTGCTCATGTTTTTATATAGTATGCAGCAATCAATCTCTTGGCCAATCAAAAGGAATCAAACTAATAATGCATGATAAATTGAAGTATCTGATTGGATCCAAAGGTATCATTATAATATAAAACTGAGCTATTATTTAGGCATAAATCGAACTCTTAAAAGTTAACATAGTTATGGGGAAAACAGAGACATGCAGACGGTGATTTGGGATTAGACTCCAAAAGAGTCAATCAAACCAAGCATGCCGTTGAGCCAATAAGATAGATGTGTGAGATCGGACCAAGAGTTAAATTGACTGAATGCAGTGCCACAAAAATGGTGGCATAGGATCGAATTCTAGGAGAGTTAATCGAATTCACTTTACCGTTTGAGCCTTAATTATGGCATCGGTTTGTGGGTCCCATTTTGGATCGAATTGATCAAGTCCAAGGAATGGAAGTAGAGATACGAAATTGTTTGAATCAAGCAAGTCGAGTCCGATTAACACGAAGATGGCGATCCAAGCACGTTTAGATTGGACTAGTCAAGACCATGAAGATTGTGATGCTAAGTAAGCCATAAAGATGGCAACGAGAAAACGTTCAGATCAAACTAGTTGAGTCCAAAGTAAGGCCTTGAAGATGGCAGTACGATAGCACTCGGATCGATCTAGTCGAGTCCAAAGTAAGGCCATGAAGATGGCAGTGCGATAGCACTCAGATCAAACTGGTCGAGTCTAAAGTAGGGCCATGAAGATGGCAGTGCGATAGCGCTCGGATCGAACTGGTCGAGTCTGAAGATGGCATGTAGGAGCATTCGGATCGAGCTGGTTGAGTCCGAAGTGGGGTTACAAAGCTTTGCTGCTTATCCTGAGAAAAACTTGTCAATGAACTTGGGGAAATAAAATTTGAATTAATAAAGTGGCTACATTCGTTTATAGTCCACGAGTTGCCTACATACCCCATGTATGGGGATCAAGCCAAATGTAGTTCAATTACATAAGTTAAAAACATAAAGAAAAGGAAATCTGAATGTTACGCATAATACTTCCTTAGATGATTCATGTTCCAACTCTTGCTAATGATCGATCCATCTAGCCTCTCTAAATTGTATACTCCGTCTCGAACAACTGACCAAATTCGATAAGGGCCTTCCCAGTTAGCCACCAATTTTTCGACAAAAGCTTCTTTTTATATTCTGAAAGACTTTTTTGAGCATGAGCTCTCCTTCCTGAAACTTTTTGACTTTAACCTTCTGGTTATAATATCTGACAGCGACTTGTTAGTAGCAACCGAGGTTATAGAAGGCTCTATCCCTTTTCTCATCTACCAGATCCAATGCATCCATCATTATCTCTTCGTTTTTTGCTTCGTTTTGGAGTGAGTAATCGACTCGAAGGTCTCGAGCGACTACCTTCGTGGGAATGACAGCTTCTGTTCCATACACGAGTGAAAAGGGGGATTCACAGGTCGCCCTTCTCGAAGTCATTCGGTAGGCCCAAAGCACCATCGGGAGTTCCTTGACCCAATGTCCTTTTCTTGCCTCAAGTTTCTTCTTTAGATTCTTCACGATCGTCTTATTCGTTGCTTCCGCTTGGCCATTTCCTTGTGGGTTACCTTGGTGTTGAAAAGCTTAAAATAATGTCCCAATCACGATAAAACTTCTTGAAAGACAAGGAGATGAATTGACAGCTGTTATTAGTGACGATCTCCCTCGAACTCCAAACTGACCGACGATATTCTTTCAAATGAACCTTTTGACATCTCGTTCTTTAACATCAGCAAATGCTTCAGCCTCAACCTATTTGGAGAAATAATCCATTAGAATGAGGAGATACTTTACTTGTCTAGGAACCAGAGGAAACGTTCCGATCACATCCATTGTGTACTTCATGAAAGGACAGGGCGAACTAACCACGAAAAGTTCTTCAGCTGGTTGGTGCATGATGGGAGCATGCCTTTGGCAGCTATCGCATTTGCGAGCGAAGTTCTCATAGTCACCTTACATTTTTGGCCAGTATAATCCTTGCCTTTTAACCTTGTTGCACAGTGATCTTCCACCTGAATGATTACCCCACGATCCCTCATGGACTTCTCGAATGACTTTCTCAACCTTGTCTTCCCCAAGACATCAAAGATAAGGTCCCGTGAAAGAACACCTATAAAGTTTCCCATTGATCAAGTAGTATCTTGTAGCTTGAACTTTGATCTTTCTTGCTATCTACTTATCTTCGGGTAGCCAACCATCATATATATACATCTCAATGGGCATTCTCCAATCATCAACTGGGTTAACATAATTCGTCTTCTCGACCAACTCAATGCTCAGACCGTCAATTTGCTCCCAGGGAATTATTCTTCTCTCTTTGACTTCAACTGAGGATCCAAAATTAGCGAGTGCATTAGCTCTTGAGTTCTGTTCTAACGGGACATGTTTTACTTCCCATTGGTCGAACTTGGTCTTGAACTTGGTTACTAAACTCAAGTATAGAAGCATCTTCTCGTCTCATGCCTTGAACTCTCCGTTTACTTGGTTAACAACCAGCGTGGAGTCACTTTCCAAAACAAGTTTAGTAGCCCCCAGTACGGCAACCACCCTTAGACCAGCAATCACAACCTCGTATTCAGTTTCATTATTGGTAGCTCTGAATCCTAGTCGAAAACTCTGTTTGATCTCTTCACCAGTTGGGGACTTCAATATCACTGCTACTCCTGACCCTTTCTCATTGCTCGATCCATTAACTTGCATAATCCATGTCTTCGAACCTTGTCCTTCAAACCTGTACGTCCATTCAGCAACAAAATCTGTAGCTCCTGAGCCTTTAGTACTGTCCGAGGTTTGTACTCGATGTCGAACTCTATCAACTCAACTGCCCATTTTGTCATTCTTTCAGAGACGTCTGGCTTGCGCAAAATTGCTCGCATTGGGTAAGACAACAACACCACTATAGTGTGGCCTTGAAAGTATGAACGGAGCTTCCAAAATGTCATGACTAGTGCAAGGGCGAGCTTTTCAACAACGGAGTACCTTGTTTCAACATCTAACATCGTACGGCTCACGAAGAATACTGGTTTTTGAATCACATCTTTCTCTCCGACAAGGGCTGAACTTACCGCTGTCTTTGAAGCTACCAAGTACAGGTATAGTGGTTTGCCATATTTTGGCTTCAATAAGATCGCGAAGTTGTCAAGTACCTCTTCAATTCCTAGAAAGTCGATTCGTATCATTCGTTCCATTCGAATTTCGTATTCTTCTTGAGCAACTAGAAAAAAGAAAGACATCTATCAGCGGATTAGGCAATGAATCGACTGAGCATGGCGACTTAACCAGTAAGTTTTTGTATTTTTTGCTTGGTTCTTGGCGAAAGCATCAATTTAAAAGCTTTTATTTGATCCAAGTTTGCCTCGATTCCTCACTTCATGATGAGATACCCCAAGAACATACCACTTGCCACTCCAAAAGTGCACTTATTTGGGTTCAGCTGCCATATTTTTAGAGAACATTAAAGCCTTCTTGCAAATGCTGGACATGGAGATGAACCTACAAAGACTTAACCAACATGTCATTGATGTAAACTTCCATATTCTTACTGATTTGTTGTTCGAACATTATATTAACAAGCCTTTGGTAAGTAGCTCATGCGCTCTTCAACCCGAAGGGCATGACCTTAAAACAAAAAATCCCCTGGTCAGTTATAAAAGCGGTCTTCTCCTGGTCGTCAGGATGCAGAAAGATTTGATTATAGCCAGAGAATGCATCGAGAAAACTTAAAATTTGATGATTGGCTGTTGCGTCGACGATTCGATCGATATGCGACAATGGGTAACTGTCTTTTGGGCAGGTTTTGTTTAAATCGATAAAATCAATGCACATGCACCTTTTCTCATTCTTCTTCTTTATGATCACCACATTGGCAAGCCAATCGGGATACTGAATAGGACGTATGAAACCGGCCTCGAGTAGTCTTCTTACTTTGTCTTTCACGACATTGTTTCATTCAATTCCAAGATTTCTCCTCTTCTACTAGACAAGTTTGTGGTCTGGATCGATGTTTAGTCGATGCGAGATTATGCTTGGGTTGATTCCAAGCATATCTGTGTGGGACCATGTGAAATAATCATTGTTAGCTTTAAGAAAATCAATTATTTGGGATTTTATATCCACATCAAGTTGTGACCCGAGCTTCACTGTATGCCTTTCATCCAACGGGTCGATTTGAACTTCATCAAGCTACTCCAGAACTGATTCGACGTAGCTTTGGTTATTAGGTCCTTTCTGTTGGGTTGCTTGTAATTGCTATAAAGCCTTTTTCTGTTTCATAGCCATGACGTAACAGCTCCGCGCTACCTCTTGGTTGCCCTGAATCTCCCTGATCCCTCGCTTCGTTGGGAACCTGATCATTTGGCTGTAAGTTAATGGGACAGCTTTCATGGCGTGAATCCATGGTCACCCGAGAATGATATTGTAGCCCGAAGGGCAATCTATGACAAGAAAACTCATCATTTTATTTTCTCTAACTACATAAACTGGAAGTTTTATTTTGTCGATAGCCGTAGTTGCTTCTCCGTTAAATCCAAACAATGATATGGCTGGTTTCTCCACCTCTTCCTCACCAATCTCCATTTCTTTCAGTGTCGAGAGGAACAATATGTTCGCAGAGCTTCTGTTGTCAGCCAATATTTTGTTGGTCTCGCAATTTTGCTATATTAAGTTTTATAATCAAAGCATCGTCATGCAATTTGTTAAGCCCGAAGGCCTTGTCACTACGAAATAAAATAACATGTTTGCCGTATTCTTTAGATGCTGAATTGATTGTAGCTTGGCTCTCTTTCTGTTAGTGTGCCTTCATTTGATTAGCAGAATAGCCACTAAAAGCAGAGCCTCTACAAACGGCCCCAATTATCTTTCTGACAAGTGGTGGCGACGAGGTCTTTTCTTGGATTCGATGATCCTTCTATCCTTCCCTTTCTTTATCGAGCCCATAAACTTTCCTTCCTTTTTCAGACAAAAATTCCTTCAAGTGCCCTTTCTTCAACAGTTCTACGATTTTTGACCACAATGCCTTGCAATCAACTGTCAAATGCCCTGTGTCTTGATGGAACTTACAGTATTTTAACTAGTCACGTGAACGACTTAGTGCCATTTTGCTTGGCCATTGAACATAATCTTTGCCTTCATGCTGAGTGACTAGTTCGGATAGTGATATGCTGAGGGCATACTTTGGAGGCTATAACAGTCTCGTCATGGATCGTGACCTGTCTTCTTTCCGCCTCCACTCCCTCTTTGGCAGAATCCTCGTTCGTCCCCTTCGATCCGACTGTAGCCTTTACTTTTGACTCCACTTATTCTGGTCTCTAGTCCTCGTTAGCTCTCGTTCACATCTTTCATTTTCCTCTTCTAGGTCGATCCATCCTTTTGCTCTGTTCAGGGCTTCCTGGATGGTGTGTGGACAGTCGGAGCAAATGCTGTTCTTGAAAGCAGACTTGTACAGAAGTCTTTTCTTTAGTACTTCTCGAGCTGTTCTATTCTCTAAATCAGAAATCTCCGAGAGTGCTTTGCTAAATCTCTTGATATAGGCTCGTAGCAACTTGCTTGGGCTCTGAACGACTGACCACAAATCTTTGATTATCTTTCCTGTTTTGATGCGTACCGAATACACTTTAACAAATAGATCTGCCAAGTCTTCAAAGTTGTCGATCGATCTAGTAGGCAGGTTACTGAACCATCGAAGCGTTGAACCTTTGAGTGACTGTGCGAACAACTTGCACATCATCTCATCAAGAATCAAGTCTAGGATATTGGTTATGCTGACCACGTTCTTGTACTACAGCAAGTGGTCTTTTGGATCCAAAGTTCCATCAAATCAAGCGAACACAAGGTTTTCATACTTTGGTGGTATGACCGAAGTGATCCTCTTCGTGAGTGGTGTATCTCGAATATTCTTTGAGATGTTATCCAGTGCCAGGGTTTTGCTCGTCTCTTTTGAAACTTTCTAGTCGATCTTCTCTTCTATAAGCTTTGTGTTCTGTTCGAGCATTTCTTTCATCATCTGTTGGATCGACTCTAGAGTTAAAAAAGTCAGAGTTGGAGCTTCTCTGGATTGAACGGTAGGTTTTGTTTCTTCATTTCTGTCAATTTCTTTGGAGCGTCGGCTGTATTCCACACGAGTGTTTACTGTAGTTGTAGCTGTCGTCATAGCCGGGGTTGCCATGGCCATAGGAGCTGCCGTCGTTATTGCTGGTGCTGGGATAGGTCGAGGGAGTATACAACGACTGCATCCTCCCAATTAGGCTATACGAGGATTGTTGTCTTCCAAGCTGTGGCGTCTGAAACTGTCACTGTGTCGTTGTCGACACCGGGAATGTGGAATACCCATAATACAGGTAATAGTAAGATTGGGAGGCCCATCTGAGAGTTCTGATAGTAGCTTTGACTCCTCAAAGCCAAATTCTTGTTGCTGAGTTGTTCTAGTCTTGTGTTGCACTCTTATGAGCGAGTCGTCTACTCCTAGATCATTTTCTTTAGAGCTTCTACTTCCGCCGTTAGGGCTTCTATCTGTTAGTTGGCCTGAGAAGTCGCTTCATTCTCTACAATTGGAGTGTCTGAAATGTGTTGATTTTCCTCCATTTGCGAATGAGCTAAAGATCTTGGAGTTGGTGACTTAAAGGCCCTATGGTAGGCGCCAAACTGTAGGCGATTGATCTACAATTAAATGTAAAAATACTGGATTGGGTTGTTAAAGTTATGTTCAAGGGACTTAGGCCCTCAAATCACCGTTAAATGGACCTATTAGTTTGAGTTAATGTGCAAGATTAGAGTGAAATAAACAAAATAATGCTGTAACAAGAATAACACGTGAGATTTATAATAGTTCATGCTGTTAATGAAGAACTACGTCCACTGTAATGTACTATAATATTCTGCATACAAATTACAAAAAAGCAAGGACAAATGATAAAGCAAATGGGTAGAGTTTTGGTATCTATTTCTGTATATTGTACAATGAAATAACTATTCCTTTATATAGAGAATGAGGAAGAATCATGGCTCCCACCCATCTGACGGAGTGGGACAATGCACTGTAAGTAACTGTAATAGTGGGATACGTGTTGAGTGATGATAGGTTGCGAGAATCACGCCTCCCCCACATTTTGGTCTATGACTAGACATGTTATAACCGTCAGTTCGTGCAAATAACCGCCAACTCATGACGATCGATCCAGTCTAACTGAGACTTAGATAACAAGTACAAATTATCCTGAGCAATCAAGAGAAATGAATGCCTCCAACCAAGCAAGATAATCGAACCAATCGAACCATACGAATCATTAATTCAATTAGGCTTCAGTAAGTTGATTCTACTCGATCCACTCGATTGGTTTTAACATTGGGCCGTCTGAGCTTGTTAGCAATTTGGGCCGACTAAATTGCACCTCAAGAAATATGATGCATCTTAGGGAAAAAAATATTTGACTAAAGTAATTAGGATAACAAAAGTGGCAGTAAAGATTAGGTTCAAATTTTAATAAAGTATTTAAGGGAAAATATATATATAAATTATTATTTTATTTTAAAGGTAAATTAAAAAAAGTATCTCGATGGTACATCTCAAAACAAAAAATTAAGATTGTGTGAAAAAAGAAAGCAAAAAAGAAAAAGAAATCAATAGATATAAGATTGTAAGAATAAAAAAAGTAGTTGCAAAAACAAAGAAGAAAAAAAAAAGAAAAGAAATGGCAAAAAGAATGAAAAGAAAAAAGTGAAAAAATGTCACAAGAAAAAAAAAAGAGAAAAAAAGAAATGGTTAAAAAAAACACTCCCTTGATTAAACGACGAAGAGAAGAAAACGTTGTTATATGTAAGATTTAGTTAAAAAAAAGGGAAGCATTATTTTTAGTTGGTCCCACACATGCAAATTTTTTTTTTTTTTTTTTGTCTCTGACGTTAAAATTAATTTGACTTGAATTTTTTGTTTTGATTTGACATGATTTTTTGTGGATGATTTGACATCATAAAAGGATTTGACATCATATATGGTTCTCACGTAACTTACTAATTGAATTGACTTAGTACTTATCGCACTTTACTTTTGGGCACAATTAATACCCTTCTCACTACCACCCAAAAAAAAAAAAAAACCCTCTCACCATGTCCTAACAGTGATTTACAAAACAAGGGACCATGAGTATCGAAGGGTAACCAAGCAGAAAAAAGTGAATTTATGCAGCGTTTGGTTCTCGTTATGGAATACAATTAAATCCTCATCTCTTTACACACTCTTTCTCTTTCTCTCTCATGGCGTTACGGCCGATCGACGAGCCCCTAAGTCCGACGGGAAGGCTGTTCCTGAGGCCCGAAATGAACCAAGTAATCTACTGCGTCCTCGGAGTGGAGAAGCCTCTGGACGTGGACGCCTTAAAGCCCCTGGTCCGCGACTCCTTTCTCCTGAAGCACCCGAGGTTTCGGAGCCTCATGGTCCGCGACCCCTGCGGCATCGAACGCTGGCGGAGAACTTCCGTCGACCTCGACCGCCACCTCATCGTCGTCGACTCTCCTGTCTCTTCCGATGTCGCTGCAGATGACGAAGCCGCCGTCAACGAGTACCTCGCCGACATGTCCACCGGCCCCGGACTCGCCGCCGACAAGCCGCTATGGGAGATCCATTTCCTCACTGCTCACAGGTACTCAATTGTGGGGCTTGTGCCGACTAGCTGCCACCACTCAATTTTTTTTATTGAAAAATTATATGTCCTAATTTCTGTGAAAATTGGGTATTAAGATGCATGCCACAAATAATAGACAAAAAAAAAAAGATAATGATAATTTCAGTGGCGGACAAAAATTAACAGCTATCATGAAAAAAATATAAGGCCTCAGATTGGTTATTGCTGTTTGTTTTATTATTATTTTTAAAAATTATATAATTGCTACATTAAAGCAAAAAAGAAATTATTTTTCTTTAAAAAAATATTTCCCTCTTCTTCTATACATGGAAAAACACCTCATATTGTTAAGGGGAAAAAACACCTTAGACGCTCGGTACTTTAAAGCTTGTGAGAAGTCCAAAAAGTGTTTGGGTGCTTGCTGGCAATGGATGGTCCAATTCTTTTTTAATTTGTTGGGCTGAGTACTTCAGGTGCGTTTGAGCAACAGTTTGAAAATTGGGATATTATTTTTTTGTTACTTTAGATTTTAAAAAAACATTACATTGATATTATGCTATTTAGAAAATATCAAAACGATACCTTATAGTTTTCAAAAATATTATTTCGATACCCTGAGTTCGTATTCTTTGACGTAAAATTTCCTAATTATCCTTTCATTAATAAATTCCAAATGAATTTTGTAAAACTATGTTATAATATTAAAACAAAAAATTATACAAAACTCATAAAAAAGGCATATATGTGGACTTATTTGTTTTTTTTTTTTTGATATTTTTTGTATTTATTTTCTTTTATAATTTTCACAAAATAAATTAGGGTTCATTAATAAAAGGGTAAGTTATAAATTCTACATCACAAAATACAGACTCAGGGTACTAAAATGATATTTTTAAAAACTACATGGTACTGTTTTAATATTTTTCAAACAACAGAATATCAATGTTATATTTCTCTAAAACACAAAGTACCAAAATGCTAATAACCCTTGAACATTTATTCAGCAAAAAAAGTACAATTTTAAAATTTGATATTTATTTTTAAAAATAAAAATGATATTAAAACCCACCCTTTGTGTGTGTAGGGAGCCATTCGGAGCTCCATCATAAGAAACCTGGTAAAAGCATATAATTTTACCAAATTTACCCAAAAAAAAAAAATGCTTAGGGGTACTAGCGGTGCTAAGCAACATCGCTAAAAAAAGTGTGCTCATTTGTGGGTTTTATACGGTAGGATCCACTTTCTATTAGTGGATGGTACTTACTGTCACTGGTGTCTTATAGGAATGCTCAATTTGTAAGTGCTTTTTATTTATTTATGTATTTTTATTTTAACTTGTGTATTTCTTTGCCAACTGTTATAAGCAATACACCCCCAACCAACATTGTTATAAAAGTGTGTCTTTTTCTCACGATAAGTTTAACTTTTTAGAGCTTTGTAAAAAAATTTCACGTCCAAAAAATGTAAAAAGTAAAGAGAGAACATCTTATTAAATATCGTCGGCTCTATGAGAACAGAGAAAAAAAATGAGAGTGAAGAAGGGCGGGGGCTGGCATTCCAAGGAAAAAAGAAAAAAAAAAAAGAAAAGGGAGCAAGAGCTTTGAGACCGCCTCTGGGGGCATTGTTGAGCTTCCACGAACCAAATGATGGGCTTTCTGGTGGTGGAAATGGTGTGAGGTGTGAAGTCTCTATTTGGATGGATCCAAAGTGGGGTGAAGGTTAGTGGCCGTTGTTAGAACATAATTTTATGATGAAAACCATCATCAACCAGGATCGTTTATGTCAAATCATTAAGAGAATTAATGAGATACAGAAGCTAACCTGAATCCATGGATTAGGAATATGATTCATGAGTCTATAGGTTGAGGATCACCCAAGTCTGGTATATAAGTTATCCTTTGGAGAATGTCTCTATAATCTCTCTATAGAAAGGTAGTACAAAGAAAACGTAGGGACCATAACCCTTTTATATAACTATAAACCATGGCATATCCCTAATTACCAATTTAGCCCATCATAAAATCAATAATTATATTTGGGTTACTTTAATGATCCATTAAAAGCCCAAAACTCAAATTGATCACTTTAATTGGGCTAACCTTATCTGATAGCCCATAATATATATTTAATATAAGCTTATAATTGGATTTATTCTAACAATCTCCCACTTGGGCTATATATGTAATAACTGAAAATGTGTTTATATCAAACAAACATCTAAAATTACAAACTCATGCTAAAACTGAATATCCTCAAAAGACATGATACCGGTATGAGCAATGTGCTCATGAAACATTTTAGGTGGTAATCCCTTAGTAAGCAGATTCGTAATCATGGAGTTTGTATTGATGTGCTTTATAGACAACTGTCTACTTTGAACTTTTTTTTTTAATAGCCAAGAACTTGATGTCTATATGATTTGACTTTGTCGAGCTTCTGTTGTTGTTAAAATATAGAACTGTCAACTTATTATCACAAAATAACCTAAGTGGCCTTTCAATATTGTCCACTATGCACAACCCTGTGACAAAATTCTACAACCATGTTGGATGATTGGATGCCTCACAACATGCTATGAACTCTGCCACTATGGTAGAAGAGGCTATAAGAGACTGTTTGGCACTCTTCTAGGAGACAATACCTCTATCTATAAGGTAGACATAGCTGGATATAGATTTCATACTATCTTGGCATCTAGCATAATCGGAGTCAATATAACCAACTATCTCAAGCTAATCCGACCTCCGATACGTGAGCATATGGTCCTTTGTTCTTTGTAAATACCTTAAGACTCGTTTGACTGCTATCTAGTGATATTTTTAAGAATTACTTAAATATCTACCCAACATCCTAATAATATATGCAATATTCAGACGCGTATAAACCTAAGCATATATCAGAATCCCTACTACTAACGCATAAGGAATCTTTTGCATTTCTTAAATCTCAAAATCATTCTTAGGGCACTGATTAAGACTAAATTTTTCTCCCTTAGCGATAGAGGTATCACCTAGTTTGTGATCTTGTATGTCATATTTCTTAAGAACCTTTTCGATACAACTCTTTTGTGATAATCTAATAATACCCTAAGAGTGATCCTGATGTATTTGTATAGCCAACACAAAAGAAGCATTACCATGATCCTTCATCTCAAATTTCTTTGATAAAAATCTCTTGGTTTCGTACAATAAGCCTATATCATTCTGGCAAGTAAAATATCATTGACATGTAAAACCAGAAAAATATACTTATTTTCACTAAACTTGTGGTATGTACTATCATTGACCATATTCATCTCAAAACCAAACGAGTTAATGACCTAATGAAATTTATAATACCACTGACGAGAAGCTTTCTTAAGCCCATAGATAGATTTCTTCAACTTGCAAACTATCTTTTTTGCATCTCCCGAGACAAAGTTTTTCGGTTACACCATATAGATTGTTTCATCAATGTCGCCATTAAGAAACACAATCTTAACATCCATATGATGAAGCTCAAGGTCAAAATGCGCCACAGGTGCCATTATTGTCATAAAAGAGTCTTTCAATGAAACCGGAGAAAGAGTCTCTTTATAATCGATGCCTTCTTTCTGTATAAAGCCTTTAGCGACAAGACAAGCCTTGTACCTCTCCACATCGCCTTTCAAATCCTTCTTGGTCTTAAATATTTATTTGCAACCAATGGATTTCGCTCCTTCAGGCAATGGGACAAAATCCCAAATATCATTGTCCTTCATAGACTTTATCTCCTCATTCATAGCATCAAATCCACTTTTGAGATTTAGAACTTTTTATGGCTTGACAGAAGTTGATTGGATCATCTTTCACCACGCCAATGTCAAACTCGTGTTCTTGGCGAAATACCATGTAATTATCTGGCAATGCACTTCTCCTTTTTCTAGTGGATCTCCTTTATGGCATATGTCCTTGAGGTGCTAGAGCTTGTTCTTCTAAAACAATTTTTTGAATGGGAAGTTCTTCAACATTGTCTTGATTTGGATCCGCTTCTTGAATAATGTTAGAAATAAGAGCCTGATCAATGTCAATAATAGCTATAGGAATATCAACATATTCCTCTTCAAAGACAGAGTCCCTAACCTTATATTCCATCCCTAATGCAAACTCGAGATACTCAAAGAATCGGATGTTTCCTGTCTTAAAAATTGACTTAGTCGTGGGATCATAAAACTTGTATCCTCTGGATCTTTCAGAGTATCCAATAAAATAGCAATTCACCATTTTTGAGTCTAGTTCCATTTCATTAGGCCTATAAGGCCTTGTCTTAACTGGACATCCCCAAACATGCAAGTGCTTTAAACTAGGCTTCTTGCACATCTAAAGTTTGTAAGGAGTTTTGGCAGTTGCTTTAGTTAGAACCCTGTTAAGGATATATGATGCAATCTTAAACGCTTTTCCCCAGAGTGATTTTGATAAGACATAATGAGAAATTATACTTATCACCATGTCCTTAAGCGTCATGTTTCATCTTTCAGCAACACCATTCATAGTGGGCGAACCCAACATGGTGTATTGTAGGACAATACCAAATTCCTCTAGGAATTTAGCAAACGGTCCTAGATGTTGTTCACCTGAATCATCATATCTGCCGCAGTACTCACCATCATGCTCAGATCTGACACTTTTGATCCTTTTGCATAGTTGGTTCTCAACTTTAGCCTTTTAATTTTTGAATACATCCAGTAACTTTGACTTTTCATGAATAAGATATATGTAGCCATATCTAGAAAAAAATGTTTATGAACGTTATAAAATATTATTGACAATTTCAAGAAACCGTAGGAAATGGTTTATAAATATCTGTATATATAAATTCTAAGACGTTTAAAGTCATACTGGCTTCAAATATCCTTTTATTGGTTTGTTTTTCCTTTATACAGTTAACATAAACATCAAAATATGTAAAATCTAAGGGGTCTAGAATTTCGTCTGACATAGACCTCTCTATTTTCTTTCGGGAGATATGACCTAATCTTGTGTTATAAGGCAATCGAATTGCCACTGGTTAATTTTTCTCTGTATATACCTCATATATTTAATTGCAGGGATTCATTAAATGAAGCAATTGTCTTGATTAAATAAAGATTTTCGTAACCTGACAAAGAACCAGGACCAACCAATTTTGAATCATAAAACAAACTAAAATTTTCATTTCCAAATGAACAAGAATAATTAGTTTGTCTAAAAAAGAAATAGAAATCAAATTCTGTCTAAAAGATTATACAATATATGTCTCATTATGATTCAAATAAAGTCTAGTTTTTAACAATAATCTAATGTTCCTATTGCTTTAACTTCGACCTTCTTGCCATCGCCTACAAAAATATATTTTTCATCATCTCTTAGCTTTCGGCATCTCAGGCAATCCTGTATAGACACACTGATATGAATTGTTGCATCAAAATTTATCCACCATGTGTGTCTAGGTATCGAAGTTAAATTAACTTCATAACAAACCAAATTAAAAAGCATACATTTCTTAGCATGCCAAGCATCGTAGTTGATGCAATGCCTCTTCTTACGTCCTTTAGCTCCACAGAAGAGACAACCAGTACCTTCTGGGTCATTTGGTTTCTTTTGAGATGCCGTAACTACAACTTCTTTATCTTTCTTTCTTTTCTTCCCTTTTTCTTTAGAAGTATTAGCCAAATAAGCATTTTCTATCTTCTCTTGCTTTAGCCTTTCCTCTTCTTGCACACAATGTGAGATGAGCTCATTAAGAAACCAAGTCTCCTTTTGGTAGTTACAGCTCACCTTGAACTGACTGAATTATGTAGGAAGAGATATGAGAACTAATGCACAAGCAAGTCTTTAAAAAAGTCAAGCTTAAGTGCTCTCAGCTTTGAAGCAAGATGAGATATCTCCATGATGTACTCCCTAATGTTTCTTTTACCTCTATATCTCATTGAGATGAGACTTGCCAAAAGTGTACTAGTTTCAGCCTTTTTCATTCTTGGCAAATCTTTTCTTAATATCTTCAAGGAACTTTTTGGCTATCTTTATTGTTTCTGATATAGTGTCCTTGAATGCTTTCGGAATGGCCTTCTTCATGATCATCATACATATGTGATTTGACTTCTCCGTTTTTCCATTTCCCTCTTTTCATTAAAGGAACTTTTATTTGTAAGAGGAGTAGGAGAAGAAACCCCTTAACGCAAGGTCGAGATCCATGACTCTGAAAACTATAAAGAGATTCTCTTGCCATGATTTGAAGTTGGTATCATTCAGCATAGATATAGAATTGATGTTGGCAGTAATGTTTGAAACAATACTAGTAGCTGAATTAGCGAACAATATAACAAACAAAAAACGAGCTCATATAAGAATCCAAAATAACAATAATAAATCCAAATAAAGGTAAACCTATCTCAAGATGCTTGACACTCTATTAGTATTTAGTCTTTGGATAGAAATATTAACTTGTAAGTAAAATCTTGGTGTAGTAATCAAACACTGACAAAAAGAACATGTCAAATAATAAATCTTCCTTTGGGCCAATTTATCATTCACATGTAAAACCAAATAATCATAACGTGTTTATTACCATAGGTATACATGCAATTTTGCCAAATATTGGCCTTCCTTTAGGCTGGTCAATGTTCACATAAGTTATGTGGACATAACCGTTTATGTCTCGAAACAAATATATTTCCACAAGAGAGGTCACTTTAGTGATATATTGCTTCAATTAATTCATCTTAAAATACATATAAAATACCAATATTTAAATTTAAAATTGCACCAAAATGACCAAATTTTTTAAAAAATAAAAATTTTGGTCAAAGGAAATCGATTAATTGTCGACTAACCAACTATTGACTAGGTTGGGGCTGGACTGGGTCAGATGAACCTAACTCGGATCCTAAACCAGTCCCCTTTTTATTTTGTGTCACAAACTTAGGCCCGTATCATGTCCCGATTTTTTTTTTAGTTTGCTGCGGGCCTAAGTCTGTAGCATTTAGATTCCAATCACAGGCTTAATTGGGCCCATGTATTTCTGTTGTAGTTTTGGGCCGAAGCCCAAAACACTCTAAACCCTAGGGGTCGAAGACCCCTAGGAGAAACTAGGTGGCCTGATGGCCGCCACCCCTAATGCTGCGGCCAGATGGCAGCGGTGTCCTTCTTCAACGCCGTCCTAGCGACTACCACTAGAAGGACCCGACAACGGCGATGGCAGGGCCTGTCGCCAGACAATCGCCCCTCCCTTTTTTTTGTTTTCTTTAGGCGACATCCAAAAGCTATTGTTTTTCCTAGAGTTGTCGAAGCCACAAGCTGTGGCTTTCTTCTCCAGCGTGGCCAAGTTGACACCGACGGTGGTAGAGCAAGACGTGGGCCAAAACAAAGAACATTTTTTTTTCTTTTCTTTATATGGCAGCCACAGGCCACCGCTTTCCCTACTTTGCCGCAGCACTCTCTTGGCAGCGTGGCCCAATGGTCGTGCCCAGATTCACTTCTGTTGGTGGCAATAAAGGGTGCCGCTGGCCATGTTTCTAAATTGGTTAAATAATAACCCAAAAAATTCCCTGAATAATTAAACCAAAAATCTCCAAACAATTGTCCTCAAAATCAACAATTCTAAAAACTATAGATTGTTAAATTTGAGAATTCTTATGAGAATCACATCTAAAAAATAAATTGATTCCCAATAATTTAACGAGAAAAAGCTTTAGATATCATTTGCTAAAACATAAATTTATGATGAAAACCATCATTAACCAGGATTATTCATGTTAAATCATTGAGAGAATTAATGAGATGAGGAAGTTACCACGAATCCATGGATTAGGATTGTGATTCTCGGGTTTGTAGGTTGAGAATCTTCCAAGTCTAATACGTAAGTCCTCCTTTAGAGAATATCTCTGTAATCTCTATGTAGATAGGTAGCAGAAAGAAAACGTACATATTGACTTGGAGACCACAAATCTTTTATATAACTACAAACCCTGACAGTTATCTTTAATTACCAATTAAGCCTATCATAAAATCAGTAATTATATTTTGGTCTTTATACATAGTAGGCCCACACATAATGATGTATTAAAAGCCCAAAGTCTAAATTGATCACTTCAATTGGGCTAACCTTATCTGATAGCCTATAAAACAAATTTATTTAACATATTAGCCCGTAAGTGGATTTACTCCAACAGCCGTTGGTTTGGAATGTTGCTACTAACGCGTCTAATATCCGACGACCGAAGGATATTTAATTTGCGCGGCAGTGCGTTTCTTGTGCTGGTTGTGGTGTGGTCTTCTTGTGACAACCATACGGGTCTTATAGCTTAAGTGCTAGTATTTGGGTGGCGTTTTAACTATACTGTGTGCCTTTCTGATTCTACTACTTTCTTTGGTGATTTTTCATGCTACTTGTCTCATTGTCAAAGGTCTTGTTAGCAGTGCTTGAGATTTTAATTTTGCTAATAATCATAGCTTTTATCCCTACTAGTGGTGTGTTTGTCCTGTTTTTTAGTATAAGGTTATATCTTTAACCTGTTAGTCTTTTTTAAGCGGTGTTTTGGATGGTCTTAGCTAGTGCTTCAAGTCTTTCAATTTTAATTGATGGTATTTTTCTATTAATTATATATGTATTGTCATAAAAACTTGTGTGTACTCAATTGTGGGTGTATTATTTGGGTGTCTATTTCGAAACATAATATATGTTTTTTCTACTTTAATTTGAGTTTATTGGTGGAACTAAGTGTCTATTTGGGATCGTGCTTTTCCTGTAATTTGAGGCCGTAGTGTTTGTTGTTTTTCTTTAATTTGGAATACAACCTCATTTTTCTTTTAACAAAAAAGAGTTTTATTGAATTAGGATTTCAGTTTAATTTTCCTTAATATTAAACTTTTATAAAATGTGTTCGTTATTCTAAACAAACAATAAATTTATGGATCCGTCACTGGACAGGTGCATGGTCCTCCGAATTCATCATGCTCTCGGAGACGGGATTTCGCTCATGTCAATGTTGTTGTCTGAATGCCGGAAGGCCAACGACCCGACGGCCATTCCAACGATAACCACCGCCCAAAATGTTTGGAGTAAGAAGAAAACAACGATGTGGGGTGCAATTGTGGGGTTACTTGGTGTCTTGTGGTTCAGCCTGTTGTTTGTGGTGGAATTCTTGATGAGGTTGTGTTGGGTTAGTGATCGTAAGACAGTGATATCAGGCGGTGACGGGGTTGAGCTCTGGCCGAGGAAGCTTGCTACCGCTCGGTTCCGTTTGGAGGACATGAAGATTGTCAAGCGAGCTGTTGCTAACGCTGTAAGTATACCAGTTTTGAAGTTTGTTTGCGTCATGTGTGTGCCAATATTTGAGCTGCACCTGCAAATGCTTGCTTATATATATAGCTTGTTGAGCATTAAAATAGTAGTTGTATTTCATAGATTGAGACTAGATTTCATTATTGCAATTAATAAATGAATCTAATAGTTTTTGGTTTTTCCAATTTCTATTTACCACTCGACGTGTTTGTGTTTCTCAATTGAACAATTTTATGTTATGTGAGTGTTGCTTTACAAAATAGTTGAAGTCTAGATCACCAAATCCTAAACTCCATGCTCATTTTATTAAATGCTCAAATTTTCTTTTTGTGTTTCATTTTTATGCTTATATTTCTAGCCTTGTGTACCATATGTTTATGGAATTTGCTAGTTGTGATATTATGCAGACTATTAACGATGTTCTCTTTGGAGTGATATCATCGGGGCTATCTAAATATCTGAAACACCGAAGATCTAAAGGTAAAAATTGAATACTGACTCAATCATATTTGTAGTAAAGAAATTATAAGTGGCGCTTAATTAAGTAGAAGAACCAAATACCTATAGAAATTTGTGATTGAACAATATGCTAAACAGAAGTACTGATGATGTTTAGTTATTGAACTAATTAAATTGTTATTTTTTTAATTATTTGTTATAGCTCTTCAGGAGGGCACTCAAATTACAGGATTAGCCATGGTTAATCTAAGAAAACAACCAGGACTTCAGGTAAGAATGTTCTAAAGTACATCCTTTATTTTTCCTTTAGGTAATATTTATTTCTTCACTCATCCTTCTTTTTGGAAAAATTTTCCGTAATTTTTTTTGCCTTGAATCTTATTTTCGGAACTTTCTGGAAATTTATGGTTATAATTAGGAATTATCTGAGCTGATGAATGGCAATTCGCAATCGCGATGGGGCAATAAGTTTGGGATAGTTCTTCTACCAGTTCAGTATCACAAGAGTGGTGCTGATATTCTTCAAAACGTTAGGAGGGCCAAGGTGATGCTTGACCGCAAGAAAAATTCTCTGGAGGCTCAATTCTCATACAAAGTTGGTTCATATGCCATGTCTATCTTGGGATCAAAGGTGAACATTAGAAATGAATCAATCTAATCTATTTATGAAATGTATTAAATAAGTAGATCATTTCTCTCACTTTTTTTTTTTTTTTTTTGTGTGTTTGTGTGTTTCTTCTTCTTCTTCTTCTTCTTCTTCTTCTTCTTCTTCTTCTTCTTCTTATTATTATTATTTTGAGTGTAGGTTGCTGGTTTTCTCAACTATAGGATGATTTGCAAAACCAGTTTTACAATCTCCAACATAGTTGGCCCACAAGAGGACATTGCAATTGGAGACAACCGGGTAACTTACATGAGAGTAAATTCATCCAGTCTTCCTCATGTACGTGCCTACTTCTTATTATAAGACCGTTTCTCATTACTCCTAAGTCCAAGTAACTACTTGATTTGATACATTTTTTTGTTACCTCATATTTGTTGCATAAATAATTGCCAATATACAAAAGGCATGCCTTTCAATATGTTGGTTGAAAATGTAGGCACTCACTATGCACATGCTGAGCTATGCTGGGAGGGCAGACATGCAAATCTTGGTGGCCAAAGATATCATTCCTGACCCTGAATTTCTTGCTAAATGCTTTGAAGATGCCTTGCTGGAAATGAAGGAAGAAGCCTCAACCACCATCAAAGCCCGCTAGATTTTTTTTTTTTTTCATTTTTTTTACAACAAATAGTTTCACATAGAAATAAATTATGTAATGTTTTGTTCTCACAGGTTTGGTTCATATTTGAGCCCAAGCTATAATATGCTTAGAAATTGCAGAAAAAAGGGGGTATACATAAAGGAAGGGTACTCAGAATTTGGCCAACCGATGTCAAAAGATTGATTTACTAATTATATGGCATGCTTAACTTGTTCTACTTATTCTATTCTACAAAGATATACATACATTGTAAAATATCCTTTTGGTATAGGAATTTTCTTTTTATAATGAGTTATTATATTTGGCCCCTTACGAATTTATAAATGACCCCAACCAATTAATATGCTCTTAATAAAGATTTTAAAAATATCTGTTCTTTTTATAAGACCTACTTACTTTAATTTGATTTGCTTACTTTTCAAAAAAAAAAAAAAAAACTTGATTTTCCTAACAAAATTATCAGCAATCAAATCTATTTTTTTTTATAGGGAACAAACGAATCTAATTGAAAACAAACTTTCTAAAAGTAATTAAAAAACAAAAAACAAAAAGTTGAAATCCAACACATTAAGAATTCATAGAGCACCTCAAGTTGATCAATTTATATATACGCATGTAAATAACTAGAGTACTAGTGTGTTCCAAAAAAAAACAACCAAATTAGCATGTGGCTCAAAATGCTAAGATTTACTGGATTTAATTCTTCAGTTTGGGAGAGTACTTTGAATAATCAGTTTGGGTTTAAGAACTATAAGATGTGAGAGCTTTATACTGTAGCATATGACAACTTTATATTATTCGAACACCCTATAAAAGTTTAAATTACCTTTTTTTCTCACTTCCTCATATGGTAGATTCCTCTGGTCACTGGCACAGGGTGCCGAAGCGTAACCAGGTAGGTTCCAAATACTAGGTTCTAACATATTTTCTTTAAAATAAAGAAACACTAACTGCCGTGGGAGCATAACCTGATAGGTTCTAACATATTTTTTTGAAAGAAAGAAGCACCAAACACCTTCAGTTGCCCGCACGGGATGCTGGAGCATAATCTGATAGATTCTAAAGTTGGAATCTACCAGATTTCAATATATTTTCTTTGAAACAAAGAAATGCCAATCGCCTCCGGTCACTGATGTGGGGTGCTTGAACGTACCTAGTAGGTTTTGGAGTGGAAACCTAATAGATTGCATCGCAGAACCCAACAAGTGCCACAAGGTTCCGTCCTAAAACTCGCCATAATTTCCATAAAAAATTCAAAAATAAAAAAAATAAATAAACCATATTACAAAATTTTCAAATTTAGTAATTGTAAAAACTTCTTCAAAAAATCTTCAAAAAACTGTATATTTTGTAAATAAAATGTCTTTATTATAATGAGAGAGATGTGCACGCACATACCTTTCCAAGAAAAGGAAACCATGTGATAGAAAATATTGGCCAGTGCGAATCAAGAACTTTCTTGACCTGCAATATTAATATAATAAAACTTGTTTAATTTCTTTTAAAATAACACTACAAACAAGAAAACCCAAACTAAAAGAGAAAGAAAAGTGGAAATTCATTGATATGATCCTATTACATCATCAAGGATTCTGTGTATAACTAAAGTTTCTTAGTCTGTGTTTATTTTGCTGTAAAATACAAGACCGGAAGGAAAAAAAAATGGGCGAAAAGACCCGTAACAAGGACAGAAACTTCATTATGCTCCATGGAACATAGTAGAAATTGTGCAACACACAATGTTTATTACATGACGGTTAACCGTTGTGTTAAGTGAGGAAAAAACATAATAGAGCGCGAAAAATAAAAAAACTGTTGTGGACACTGGAGTTTCAATGACGGTTTTTAACTAGGCTTGCACTACGGCTTTTGTCAAAAACCTTCGTGTAAGAGTTGTGGTTTTTTAATAGCTTACACGACGATTTTTAGGATCTTTGATATTTGAGTCGAGATCTGTTGTTTTATTTTACTATTTTTTTAATTGTCCCTTCTATTATTTATACGACATATTATTTAAACTTAATAATTTAAACACATAAATAAAACTTAAATATTAAAAATTATTAACTAATTAAGTTATGTATTCAAAATTTAACTTTGACAGACAGCCAGTAGGACAAGACAATGAAACAAAAGATCTTCATCCTTGACTTTTTGGGTGTTGAACAACAAGTGGGCTTGGGTATCCTTTTTCAGCACGCTGTTTCAATAGAGTTCTTCTTTGCATAAAAAAAAATAAAAAAAAAATAAAAAAAAAAGAGAAAGAAAGAATGAATGGCGGGAGAAGATGTATTATATATTATACAAATAAAAAACACGTTCTAGTAAGTTACACGTATGCGATACCTTTTTCTCTATTAATTAAAGAATACATGGGAACACACCATGATATTTTTAGGTTCATATTAAATATTTAACATTACTTTTCTAGGAAGAATCTTAAATTTTTTGTTCTCCTAACCCTCATTGTCACGCTCACTTTCCCTTAGTTTATAATGAAGAGACGATGAACCAACGATATATAGAGGCCGTTCTAGTGAGTTAAACGTGTACGATACCTTTTTTTCTGTTAATTAAAGAATACATGGGAATGCACCATGATATTTTGAGGTTCATATTAAATATTTAACATTACTTTTTCTAGGAAGAATCTTAAATTTTTTGTTCTCCTAACCTCCATTGTCATGCTCACTTTCCCTTAGTTTATAATGAAGAGACGACAAACTAACGATATATGGAGGCCGTTCTAGTGAGTTAAACATGTACGATACCTTTTTCTCTGTTAATTAAAGAATACATGAGAACGCGCCATGATATTTTTAGGTTCATATTAAATATTTAACATTTTTCTAGGAAGAATCTTAAATTTTTTGTTCTCCTAGCCCCCATTGTCACGCTCACTTTCCCTTAGTTTATAATGAAGAGACGATGAACCAACGATATATGGAGGCCGTTCTAGTGAGTTAAACGTGTACGATACCTTTTTCTTTGTTAATTAAAGAATACATGGGAACGTACCATGATATTTTTAGGTTCATATTAAATATTTAACATTTTTCTAGGAAGAATCTTAAATTTTTTGTTCTCCTAGCCCCCATTGTCATGCTCACTTTCCCGTAGTTTATAATGAAGAGACGGCGAACTAACGATATATGGAGGCTGTTCTAGTGAGTTAAACGTGTACGATACCTTTTTCTCTGTTAATTAAAGAATACATGGGAACGCAACATGATATTTTTATGCTCATATTAAATATTTAACATTATTTTTTCTAGGAGGAATCTTAAAACTTTTTGTTCTCTTAGTCCCCACTGTCATTGTCATGCTCACTTTCACTTGATTTATAATTACAAGACGACGAACTAACGATATATGGAGGCCATTATATATAGTTCATTTACTCCAAAGTTCATTAATTCAAACTGTGGTTTAAACCAGGGAAACAAACGGCAAACTAATTCTCACGTCTCTACTCTTTTCCCATGGCCCCTTTGGCGACCCATTTCGATGAGCCCCTAACCCCGAGAGGAAGGCTCTTCCTCCGTCCAGAAATGATGCAAGTAGTCCATTGCGCCATCGGCGTCGAGAACCATATTGACGTGGAGGCCGTGAAGTCAGAAATTGAGGCCTCGGTCCTTCTGAAACACCCCAGGTTCTGCAGCCTCTTGGTCCACGATCGCCACGGCGTCGAGCACTGGCACAAAACCTCTGTCAACCTCGACCACCACCTCGTCGTCATTGACTCTCCAGTCTCTTCCTCTGCCGCTGGCAACGAATCTGCCGTCAACGAGTACCTCGCCACCTTGTCGGCTGGGCTGCAGCTCAATGCTGATAAGCCGCTCTGGGAGATCCACTTCTTGATGGCCCACAGGTTTAGCTCCCACTCACACATATATGTTATACTTTCTTATTTATGGTATTGCCTGTTTCAACGTCTTCATGAGGTGGATTATATACGTATACATATATTGAACGAATTTTTGAAAATGGCCAACTTTAAATTTGTAATTTCTTTTGGCTGAAAAATAATAGATAAAAAAGGACATGCTCTTGTGTAAATACAATAAAATTCCCTCCTTCCCTCTCTTTTTTTTCTCGTTGCGTAATTTTTTTAAGGGGTGGTTGCACATACTTACGGAAAAGCATATATCACAGTTATTAGTATTGGTGAAAATTCATTTTTATGTCTTTTCGTGAACTCATTTTTGTTTAATGGCCAAAACATTCTAATGCTATATGGAGTACATGCAAATATATATGCTTTTTTTTTTCTCTATTAAAACTACAAATATTGTTAATTTTATGGAGTTGCTTTTTCAGTACGTAAACAAAATTATCTTAATTCCTTGCCGATAAATTAAATATTGGATCGGGCAGGTGCATTGTCTTCCTAGTACATCATGCTCTCGCTGACGGGACTTCATTCATGTCGTTATTGTTGTCTGTTTGCCGGAAAGCTAACGACCTGACCGCCGTTCCGACAGTACCTCAGTTGACGAGAAGTGATCGGAGGAAGACGACGGCGGTGGCCGCATGGGCTTCGGTTGTGGGGTTGGTTGGTGTTTTGTGGTATGGTTTGATGTTTGCGTTGCAGTTTGCAGCGAGGCTATTGTGGGTTCGTGACCGTAAGACCGCCATATTGGGAGGCGACGGGGTTGAGCATTGGCCGAGGAAGATTGCCACCGTTCGCTTTTGTTTAGAGGATATGAGGATCGCCAAGAGAGCTGTTGGCCATGGTAACGCGGTAATGATATCTAACCTATCATATCATATAATGTCATTTAAAACATATAAAATGTTTTATAACTGATTCTTAGGCTGTTTAGTAATTGAATTACAAATTGAGGAAGAATATTATAGTAAATTTAGTTTGAACAATGTAGTTCAAATCATATTGACAAATGGCCTATTAATGTTTGAGCCTATTAAATACTATGGTATAACGTCAATGTGATTGTTTGACGCTATTTATTAGGATATTGCAAATTAAACAAGTACAGTAATGTAAATTGGGCCAGTCGGGTCCATGTGGGCCAAAGAGAACCGAGACGAAGGCTAGGGGTGGAGACCCAACCCCACCTGGAAGCCCAACAAGCCTCGGGCTAGACCAGGGCGGGCCATCCTGGTTGGGCCGAAGAAGTACATCAAAATAATAAACAAGAGTAACATAAATTTGATGACTGAAAACAAGAACTCGCCGGTAGTTTAATTTTGAAGTCCTACAAGAGAAATCATCTTTTCAAGTACATAATAGTTATATTCTTAACTAATTCTAAGTAGTGACTGACACTATAGTGTGAACATATATCAGTTTTCTCTATTTTTCTTCGTTATTTATTTTTTCCTTGGATATTCTTGATGCAGTTTTATGAGTCACTGATTAATAATAATACATCCTAGTATAACGTTTTGAAATTTGTTTTGGCATTCTGCAGACCATTAACGATGTTCTTTGTGGGATAATATCATCTGGGCTATCAAAATATCTTGATCATCGAACTCCAAAGGGTAATTATTTTTTTTATTAGACTAGTGGCGTTTTTTCTTCTTTTTTAGAAGATCAGTACTGGACGAGCATAATTTCACTTGCAACTTCACTCTAGAGTCTTTTCCTTCCCTTTTTTTTAAAGCTTAATTTACTTGCACCTTCACCATTGAATCTAATTCTACTCATAATATATATAGCAATTCCTGATTGGACAAAATGTGCTTATTCGAAATTAGTTGATGAATAAGGGAAAAAGTAATTAATTCACCCAACTAAATTAATATTGTTGAATCTCTTCTTGTTATTAGCCCTGCAAGAGGGACTCCAAATCACCGGCCTATCCATGGTAAATCTAAGAAAACAACCAGGACTGCAGGTACACATGATTAATCATGGTCCCACCTCCTTAATTACTTTGTTAGTGATGATCATCAATTTCCTTAGATTAATTAATATATAAAATCATGGGATCTTTACGGCAATTGACCACAATCAGGAACCATCTGACTTGACACGAAGCAATCCACAATTTCAATGGGGCAATAATGTTGGATATGTCCTCCTTCCCATTCAGTATAACAAAGGTGGTGCTGATCCTCTACAACACGTTAGGAGAGTTAAGGAGATCCTTGAACGCAAGAAACAATGCATGGAGGCTCATCTCACAAACAAAGTTAGCAACTTCATGACGTCTTACCTTGGACCAAAGGTAAAATATTAAAAGAAAAGGCAATTGGTTACTTAAAATTGGTAGAATATCACAATGGGGTAATTTTTTATCAGTATTACATAGCTCCGAACCGTTAGAAAATAAAAAATTACGTTAGAATTGTATTCTGTTTTTTCATTCTCATGTTAAAAAAATGCACATTTATGTCATTCAGGCTGCTGGTCTCTTTAATTACAAGGTCTTTTGCAACACTAGTTTTGCCATCTCCAATATGGTTGGCCCACGAGAGGAGGTTGCAATCGGAGAAAACCCTGTAACTTACATCAGAGTAAATGCATCAAGTTTGCCAAACGTACATGCCTTTTTATAACTTCATCACTTTTTTTTTTTTTTTTTTTTTGGTGATTTGGTGGTGGGAAATGGATCTACACTTTGTGTGGTAGAGTATAGACATTGATTTCCACACCATAGTAAGTTGTACTATATATTTTATAGAAATCTGCCACACGACAGAATGGATTATGATATGCCAAAATTCATCACAATAACTAATTCAAAAAAAAAAAAAAGGACACTATCACAATGACCAAATATATATATTGGATCATTTGATTAGTGTATTTATTTGTTGGTTGGTGCAGGCACTGGTAATGCATATGGTAAGCTATGCTGGAAGGGCAGACATGCAGCTCTTGGTGGCCAAAGATATAATCCCGGACCCTGAATTTCTTGCTCGGTGCTTTGAAGATGCCTTAATGGAAACGAAAGAAGCAGCCTTAGCCACCACGAAAAACCGCTAGGACGTTTCTTTAACAACAAAATAAGAAGAAAAGTAGTTTCAGATTAAAATAGAACTATAAGATTTGTAGTCGCTCACGTTGAGAACAAAGGCAAGCATACGTGAATGTTGGAATAAGTGCTCTATATAAAACATATTTGTAATCCTATTTTGACATTATGAAAAATAAAATTCACCTCTTTTTATTAATAATTCATATGATAAGTTTGTTACTATTTGTGCGAGTCAATATTATAGAATCAAATACTTATGACCATAAGTCCTTTTGGTGTTCATATATGAAGGACCTACTCTGAAAGGATAAGGTTTATGCAGATAAGTCCATATATATAAGTTTAGTGTTCATGTATAAGTTCATTGTATACAATGTTTAAAAGGATCTTTTGAGCATAAAATTTTCCTTTCTCATCATGATTGTAGTTGTGCCGATTCCTTGTGAAAATTTGACAGCAATATGTTGCCAAGCCTTTATGGCTGATTGGAAGAGAACTTGTGGCACTCATAAGCTGCTTGCTTTTCTTACTCCCCGTCAATATGGGACTCGCCAAGTGGCTACCAGCTTTCCTCGCCATGCGGTGATGGGCTTGTTAACTCTTGTAAAGATTGGCAGTGGTGAGTCCCAGATAGAAGAATTCGATGGTTGTAAGACAAAAGATGATTTGGGTAGAAAAACGTGTCAACAGGTGGTAACAACAGTGGATGTTGGCAGTTTTTTGGGGCTACTGTAAGACGAATTTGCATGCTTCTTTCTTGTTTCACTTCATATTTATGCCTATTAGCCTACCTTTATACATATTTTGTTCATTGGCATATTTGTCATGTTGTGTGATCGGTAGAGAACTTTCTAGTAATGAGAAAAAAGTTTGTAAATAGTAAAAAACCAATTTACCCCTCATTAAGTAGTCGTTTTTAGACGAAGAATGAATTAAAGAGGTTAAAAAATTCACCTAACTCTAGTTATGAATACTATAGATATGTTAGGTTATGGAGCCTAATTTAACACCTTAATAAATAATTACCTTATGTAGAGGATTACGGGGCAGTTTGGAGATTTTGTACTTGTAAAATTCAGTTTTCCTAATTTTGTTATGTGTAAATAGGTAGCCAAATTGGGATTTGGTAAAGATGTTAATACAAAAATTGAGTGGTATACGATTTTTTCTCTTCTAAATTTCTCTTTAACCATAGTGAATTTTTTACAGCTTCTAAAAATGGATGTAGTTTTCATATTAAGGACGTACTTTATTTTTTATTTTTGCTTATTTTCTTCTCTATAGAATTAGTGCTCTAATTACTAGCTAACATGTTAATCCTATGGTAATTGGTTGGTTACGTTGGATTTAGTCTAGAGTTGAATAAACAAATTAAGAGATAATAACAAATAAGAGTTAATTATTAAATACCAACATACAAGCCGTATTTATTTTCTTTTGTTGATTCACCTTTGGTAAGAGACACCACCATCATGCAGGGAAGTATCTCATTTTCAAAGAAAACAAGTGTAGCATTAAGACAATTCTCCTGCTGAGCGTGCTTTGGAAGGTGACTCCTTGTGATTATTTGATGCTCTTAAAGGATGTTGGTATATCGTATTGTATTGTATTATATTGTATTATATTATATTATATTATATATAAAAAATACAATACAATATAGTGTGTTAAACAAGCCTTTAAAATGTAGCCAGCTGTAGATCATCAGCCCTGTCAACTGCCTTTTTTGCCCTGTCGTTCCGTACTGCTTAGTCTGCTTGATGATTGTGCTCACTTAAGCAGTTTACATCTCAGATGTTCTAATTTGGTACCTCACATTAATTTAGCCAAGTGGGGCTATTTGTACTTTTTTCTTCCTTGTCTTTTGGTCTGTCTAACGACATTTTTTTTTAATGATTTTTGTAGGTAGTTTTGGACTATGTCGAATGGGATCCTTAATCCCTTCTCTGCTGTCGTTCCTTTTGTGTCCTTTGCCTAATGAAGTTACGTAAAATATTTAAAAAAACGCGCACACATAAAAAAAAAAAAAAAAAAAAAAGGTTCTGGATTAGCGGTATATTCACCTCGTACCGGAGGGTTATGAAAAGTAAACAATGATTCCTTGTGCTTTTAAATAACGTATTTGCTTACAAACATAAAAAAAAAAAAGAAAAGCAAATACCAATCTATCTATACCTTTTGCTGTTGATTCTTTATAAAAAAAAAAAATAAGTGTCATATTTACTTACATATCTAAATTTAAATATTATTATTTAATAATTATTAATTATGTAAAAAGATATTTCAATAAATACATTAAATAAGATTCTTATTTATAAGTAAATAAACACTAAAAAGTCATTGTTTTTTATTACACCATCAAATAATAAAATAAAAACTAAAAACAATATACTCACTCTTATTTTTTTTCTTTTACTTTTCGATCCTACACTGATAAATACGCCCTAGATGTAGATGGAATGCATCAGTCGATCGAAGTAAAGATGACAGTTGAAGAAGTGGTCTATGGCCATGTACTCTAAATAACAAGCCTAAGGACGGTTTCTGAACTATGGTGACTTATTACTTAAGATGACGGTTTTGAACAGTCATCCATCACTGATTTTGTTGTAGTTGCGAAGTACAAAGAGTAAAGGAAGTTTGGGCCATGTTGTTTATTATTTTGGGTTAACGAGAGAATTAACCTAATTATTTATTGAATTGAAATATGACTCTAATATATAAAAATTTTACAAATGTCTCATAATGATATCATTAAAATTAGTTATATATAATTATATAATACAATATGTAATATCATTAAGATAATTACTATATCATTAAAGATATTTTTAAGATATTTTAAATATTATGTTAGATTTTAATTTCATAACAATAATTTAGACAAATATAGTATTTTTTTCTATTATTTATTTCCTGACGCAACAGATAAAATGGACTAGTTTAATATTTTTTTGGGTACCTTTCAGACCTTGTGGGGCAAAGATTACTGACTTTTACGAGCCGCGGCTTTTGTTGTCAAACTCCCGAAAAGTGGGCGGTTGCATTCTTATTATGAACTCTTTTTTTTTATATATTTTTAAAATTTTTATTGAAATTTTAATAATTTAAAGGTTTTAAAAAAATCTTTCAATGTAAACAATTTTTTTAATATTTATCAAAATTTTAAAAAAAAATTTAAGAAGTATTTTAATTTAATCTTAGAGGATATTTTGAAACTTTAAAAATTTTAAAATTTTGGAGGAAATTTTAAAAATATTAAAAAATTTTTGTCTAATGGCTAAATTTTTTTAAAAAATTAGTTAATACTATAATAAATTAGTAAAAATATTGATTTACCAAGGGTTGTAGGGTGTTTTTTTTACATAATCTTAGTTTATATCAAAATTTCAATATAAAACAAATATTCATAGTTTTTGTAATTTTTTCAATATTTCCACCGATATTAATATTTTCTTCAAAATTTTTGTAAATTCAAAGTACTGGTGTTTCTACCTATATCGATATTTTCATCCTTAATCCGAACATAACATTGCCTTCTTCGGCAAACAATCGGAAGAATTTACAGTTTTTAATTTATTAAAATATGGTGAGAAATGATCAACAAACCTATATGTGACATGTTCGTAACTATGTTCAACATTATTCAAATAATATGTCATGGCACTAATACTGTTTGAATCAAGATAGGATCTCGATTACATTTGGGTCTCATAGAACTTCCTTTTAGTATTAAGAAATGTAATACGTATGATATTTTTGATGTGAAACTTGTTTATTTATGTATCTTTTTAATGTTCATGCTATCAGAAAGTATTAAAATCATGTTCTAATGTAAATTTTAGTAATTTTTGTAAATTTTTTCGATATTTCTACCGATATCAATATTTTTTCTGATATTTCTATAGAATTGGAGTACCGATATTCCCATCGATACCGATATTTTCCTCCATGATTCTTATTGGAGACCATTAATTTTCTTTTCTAGGAAAAGAAAAGAACAAAAAAATTATGAGCACCTCGTTAAATACCCTTTCCCCTGAACCCCCACTATATTTTCCTGATTATTTGCGTGCAACGTAACAAAAAAGAGCACCATGCGCAACGGTGGATTGTTTTACTTTTGGAGTGAAACATGGGATTATATAGCTCCTAACAAACTTTACCTTTCTTTGAAAAACAAAAAAATTAGAAAGAAGGCGACAAAGTTAACATATGTTTCTTGCACATTATATCAAAAGAGATTTCACGTGGTTAGATTCTTGCAGTCATACGCATATCTTAGTAGTAAAACTATGCTAAACTCTATCTTAAAAGTAAAGAGTTAGAATACTCTTAATGTGCAGTTGACAAAAAAAAAAGAGTTTATTGAAATACAAACAGAAATACAAGAAGGCTCAGCCACTTTGTGTGTGTGTGTGT